>APFE031094219.1:113966-132449 GCA_000404065.3 Pinus taeda | reverse complement strand
AACAATTAAAATTGTTTGTATATATACATAATACATTTCACAATACCTACCATATAAAATTCAAAACAGTTAACCATTTAAAGTAATTCACTAACCACTTAACTAACTTAGGGATACCAAATTTCCATATGTATCTTATTTATTATAATACATTACATTTTTTTATATTAAAATAAAATGTTTCATGCTATACTCAATGTAAACTAGCTAATATACCATTTAAGAACATTGCTTGAATCATAAATATTTTGATAATAATCGATTTATATGATAAATATTTTTATATAGATAATGTAATTTTTTTCAAATAGAAATTTATTTTTAAATACATTTTCTTAAAATATTTCCAAAATAACCCATTTACTTATAGAATTTATTTTACAATTCAAAATAAAAATAAAATAATACCTATATAAATATGAATAAAAAATATCATTACCCTTTCAACAATTAAAATTGTTTGTATATATACATAATACATTTCACAATACCTACCATATAAAATTCAAAACAGTTAACCATTTAAAGTAATTCACTAACCACTTAACTAACTTAGGGATACCAAATTTCCATATGATATAAAAAAATAAATAAATAAATAAAATAAAATAAAATGTTTCATGCTATACTCAATGTAAACTAGCTAATATACCATTTAAGAACATTGCTTGAATCATAAATATTTTGATAATAATCGATTTATATGATAAATATTTTTATATAGATAATGTAATTTTTTTCAAATAGAAATTTATTTTTAAATACATTTTCTTAAAATATTTCCAAAATAACCCATTTACTTATAGAATTTATTTTACAATTCAAAATAAAAATAAAATAATACCTATATAAATATGAATAAAAAATATCATTACCCTTTCAACTATTAAAATTGTTTGTATATATACATAATACATTTCACAACACTGGCCACTAGTTTATAAGAAAACTAATTATATATACAATGTATAAAATCTTAAAACAAAAATAACTATATAACTAAATTTCAATGTGATTCACCATCTACTCAAATAAAAATTATGTAACTAAATATTAACTATATAATTAAATTCCAATGTGATTCACCATCTACTCATGTAAAAATAATGCAACTAAGTATTAGGAGAAAGTTAACTGTAGAAAAAATATTTAATCTTATAATAAAAAAGTAAGGTATATTTAATTTAATAATAAAAAACAAAGTACTGGATTGGAAATTTGGGCTTCACCATCTACTCAAGTAAAGAAAATGTGACTAAATATGAGAAAATTCACAATAGGAAAGAGTAATTATAGTTTGTTTATCTCAACTTCTTGTTCCTCCAATGAGACTCTGGTCTCAACATCAAGAATCTTTCAAAAGCCTTGAAATTGATTAACCAGAATGATATTTTGTATTAACCATTGTTCCAAGGTCAATTTGGAACTATAAGCATTACCAATTGATGAAAGATCGGAAGCCATTAAACAGGAGGAAAGGTGAAATTGGAACAAACGACCATATTGCGAATGGAACCGAGAATCTCTGGTTGCATAGACCAGCGTTTTATCCATTAATTAATTAGTCTAATAACCAAAAAAAAATTATTCCATTTGCCTCGGGCTTCCTCTCAGACGCTACCTAATTCGTTTCATCTTTTGCTGGTGCTTCACTTCCGAGTGGGTTCTAACCTGCTAACTTTGATTCGGAAACCGGAATTGGTTCACAACTTGCACCGATCTGGATCTATCGCAATTGCCTGAACTGTAGATCGCAAACGAACTTAACTCAAAAGATGTATTGACCCTGTAGAACGATGTGCGCCCCATATCCACGGCTCATTACGTTTGCTGCTCTATCAATGGACGACAAAAAAGTTAGTGAATAGGATTATTATAGGAAAATGAGAGAGAGATTTAGCAACATATAATTCCAAAAAAATAAATGAGTAAAATTGACTTGATAAATTTGATTTTCTACCAGTTTTAATTCATGAGAAATTTGTAGAAGGGCCAAAGTTTGTCGCCTGGATTTGATCGTTCATCCACTACATAGTGAGATATAAGTCTCTCGAAACCTGCAAGTCAAGAAATTTTCAATTTTTTTTCATTACACATTAAGTAGAGTAAACAAAGCTTTAATTCTTGTGAGTTTTGAAACCTGCCAAATGAATCCTACCACTCATGCGATCCCATCGTTGATATAGGTCGTTGAAATGACCAGAGGGAACATTCCTGTTGATGCTTGCCAATTCTATCTCACTAGAAATTTCAATGAGATGTGAGGATTTGCACAAGCAAAGCAAAGCAAGGCCATCGTCCAGTAGCACCCAGCCCAAAAGAGGAAGAAACACACAAGAAAGGCAACCTCCGAGACATGGACATTCACGTACGTCCAGTAGCACCCAGCCCAAAAGAGGAAGAAACACACAAGAAAGGCAACCTCCGAGACATGGACATTCACGTACGCCGCACAAAATCCAAATTCAAATTTCAAATAGAGACACTGAAGGGACGATAGGCCAGTGGCGCGGCAGGTTGAAAATTCAAAATTTAGATTTCACATGGTACCTGGTCCACCATGCTTTAACAGCATGCACGATCTGGACAGGATGTTGGCGGCGATGGAGACGTGGACCAAACCGGAGGTGGGCCGGTGCCGGAGGCGGGCAGGAACGGGCATTGCCGCAGGTGAGTGAATCGATGTGCATCCATGCATGTGATGGCTCTCCGGGTTACGTGGACTATAGCATTAATGATGCTATAGTCCATGAAATAGCACTCGCCACTTCAAGGGCTCTTAATGCATTCAAAACTTCAATGATGTGTTAAAAAAAAGATGTGAGTGCTGTGCCTAACAATTAAGTTTCGAACACATCCAATCTCATTAAATTAATAAAGTCAATTATTATCTATGCTTTATAGAATACAATAATATTTTTTCTAGTAAATTTTTTTTTGTAAGCTGGGTAGGTCCTTTTCTATTAACATAAGAAAATATTTACAGCATCAGGGTGGCCTCACTCCGCCCCAAAGGGAAACCGGGTATCTTGACCACCCAAAGTTTTCCACAACAAAACAAAAATAGAAAGTTTCCATTTGTTCAATCCTAGCTTCAAGTCCTTTATCTATATTCCTATTTCTGCCTATATACTGCTTGCTATTTCTAAAAACAACAAAGCTTGCTATTTCTAAAAACAACAAAATTTTCATGCCTACAGAATAGAAAAAACAAAACAGATCCCCAGACAGGACAGAACATGCCTTTGATCATTTCTTTTCAGGCTCAGCTTGCTGAGCTTTTTCCTTCTTCACCAGCATTCCACTTGCCTCCAGTTGTTGATGCAGGTCCTCCAATCTTTTATCTTGCATAAGCAGGGTTATGACTATGTTCTTCAATTCTTTTTTCACATTTGGGATACTCTGTACCATCTCAGCCATCTCCATGGCCACCTGTTCCAAAGCTTTTGCCATGAGCCTCTTCATGACCCAGTACAAGTGAAGAGACTGTTTGTAAAGGGTCATTCTGCCTCTGGTATGACCAGGGTCAGGCATGAGAGCAATCCAATCTTCCATCTCTTCTTCAGATTGAGCCTGAATGGCTTCTTCTTCCCAATGCTCCATAATTCTCCTGATCTTTGGGTTAGATTTCTCCCTGTACTCCTGCTCAGCTATTTTAACTCTATTTCCAATAGATTGTCGTGTTCGTCGCCTCTCCTCTCCCGCGACAGGCTCTGCTTCTTCCTCCAGGCTTGGGCTGCATTGGCGCCCTCTCCGTCCTCTCCTCTCCGCCAGGTCCTTCCTCCACCGACCGCCTCGACCCCTGCGTCCCCTTCCTCCTCTGCCCTTGCCGCGGGATCCTCCCCTGCCCCTTCCTGCGAACCGAACTGGATCATCTGTCGCGTCATCGTCAGCCTCGTCTGGTAGATTTTTCCACCTGTCTTTCCATACATCTCCTTCCTGCTCTTCGCTTTCCTCCTCTGATATCTCAAAAACTTGAATTTTCGGTTGTCCTTCGTCCTCCACCTTACGCTTGCCTTTCCTGTCTGCTGCAATCTTGCTCTGGTCTTCAAGACCCCCGCTGCGCAACCATCTTCTCCCACTCCCGCTACCTTCCGCCTCCATATTCCTTCTCCCTCTGCGCCTGTCTCCTCCCACTTGCCTTACGAAATTGTCCAGGCTGCAATGGCTCTCTGGGCTCCTGACTTCAGAATTATTGCTCTCCGCTTGGCTCTGATCCCATCGACAGCATTCAAACTTAAAACTCGTCTGCTCCGCGATATTATTACTAAGGTTATGTTGGTAGATACACCCAAGTCCAGAATCATTGTTAGCTGTTCCACTCGCCGTCCTTCCGTCCCTTCCCGTGCTCAGACCACCTGCACCATTTTCCTGCCGGCCGTTCCACTTGCCTATGGCAATTATACCTTGATCACCCTCACCTGCGACCTGATTCATACGCCGCCAATTCATTATTGCGCTCCTCGCCAGCTCATCCAGCCCGATCGGGCGATTTTTTCCACTAAATTGAACACAAACATAAATTTGTATATTTTATTTTTATAAGATTTTGTTATGAGAGGCTACTCAGGATTTATTTTATGGAGAAAAATATTATAAATGATAGTAGTTTTTTTTCTTTTCTTATTATTTCATGTTTAGAGAAGCTTTCAAGTGTATATAGTCTTGTTTGAGATTGGACCATGGGGTTTGTGAGGACTAAATTTCCACACATGGTTATTGGACCATAACCTCTGGACTAAAAGATATTAGTGTCTTTTATATTGACAAGATACCAGAAGTAATAATTAAATAATAGAAATTTAAATAACAATAAAATGATTACAGAATAACAAAAATAAATAAAATTTGATAGTGCAATAAAGTTTATAATGCCATATTCTAACACTTAGCAAAATCAAATAAAGATGATGTCGAAAATAGTGGCAATGAGGTTGGTAGTCTTGCTCAAAACAAGAAGAAAAACACAACAAAAAGATTTTATCTTGATGATGTTTTCTATCCTATTAATGATAAACAAATCATTGATCTAGATGAAACTCTTTTAAATTATAAATGGAGGAAATATAATGATGTTGATGACGAAGTTGTGTTTAGCTCCGATTATCACATTTAATGTTTTGGGGGAAGTGGGAAATCATAATGTCAAACACTATTCTAGATTATGGTGTTATCAAAACAACACAAGATAACCGCTCGAGATCGATTTAGGAGGAATAATTTGGATGAAAATTCCCATACATTTTAATTGAACATGAAGTAACTTTATATACCCATAGAGGGCTAGGAGTAATATCAAATAAAAAAGTTACACTACTTGCATATTGAAAACTTGAGAAAATTTGATAAGGTGTAATCCATACGCTCATGTAGTTAACTTCTTAGTTCTTTTTTACCCAATGGAAGTTCCTAGTGTGAATGCATTTGATCGATCAAAATGTTTTGACTATAAACATTATGTAATTTGGGTAAATCATTTTACAAATGATAGAAAAAAATTGATAAAAAAGTAGTAATAACCCTCTTTTTGAAATAGTCGAATGTATAATTTATATTCATTTAGCATATATAGAGGTGAAGTGATTGATATGGGATCATAACACAGATAATGAGTATAAGATGTTCCTAACAATAATTTAAAAGGCAAGATTTATCCATAATGTATTTCAAGAAATATGTCACGGGGACGTATCAAAGATTGACGTAAGTTTTTGAAAGCAATGTTGTATATAAACATGCTTTCCAATTGACAAGGAAAGTGTTAAATCAAAAAACTCAAAAGAAGTGGTGCATTTAGAGTTGTCAATATTTATTTATTTATTTTATTTTTATCAGTTAGGATTTTAACATGGATAAACATAGGATTTTATTGATGAAATTTTTATCCTGTGGCAGAATATTGGTATAAAAAGCAAAAGTGCAAAAAGTGAAAAACCTTAGCATGTAGCACTAGTAAGACAAATATTGAAATCAAGAGTTTTCCATAATAAATGACTATAACACTTGAGAGGTTGATTCAAGAAGTGAATAATGAAACACTTATCATGGCCATATTATCACATGTAAGGTTGGGTGAACTATCATTGGAAAAATGTATAATGATATTTAGAAACAAGTTTGTTGAGTTAATTTTATATTATTTTTAGGTTTATATAGAATGTATTTTTCAATTTAACATGTTAATGCTCTAAGTGTTCTATTATAGATATGATCCATAAGCAGAGGACTTATAACCTATTCACTTCACGAACATGGATCCTATGGGGAATTAAAACTTTTGTTCTCTATCCTAGTCTTGTACAAATAATTCTACCTTTTAGAAAGGCTACTAAGCCTTTGTCCATTTCCTTATACAAGGATCTTTGTTCTTTTGATGCTTGCAAGGTTTGTTCACCATGTAACCTTTGCTCTGGATGACTAGTTGGCTCCTACTATGTGTAGCTTATACACAAGTATCTAGATAAATTAATGTTATGACAAATAATCCTTGGTTCTCAATGCAACAACATTTTAGTTGGACTACAAAGCAATGGGAATATGCCCTAGAAACCAACTGAATGGTAGTTTATTTGTGTTTGTATTCAATGGACTCTTGAATCAACCACAAGGAGATGGGAATGTAAATATGTCCTCCCTGGTGATTTGTAGTGACCAATATACACAAAGTTTAAGAGATTTCTTCTCTACAAGTTGAATTTGTACTAAGTCATTTCCTTTCCCTTGGAAGATTGAATCTTTTTACCAAGTCTTTTGTATATGCTTCCTAGACTTAAAAGAAAGGATGAATGTTGATCATTGTGCCTAGCCTTTGAGCTATTCAACTTACTTTCCACTTGCTACAACCATTGATATTTGTGTCAAACTCAATAATGCTTTTACTCTACAAGAAACCTACTTGCTTAGTGTAACATGAAATGTATATGTTCACCCTTGTCATAATTGATAGCTTTGGAGACAATAGAAGCTATAATCTTATGGAAAAAAATGCATTCGTTTTCTAGGTTGTTGTCTATCTCAATTAGATAGGAAAACTTCCCTTAGTATGGTTAATGGCGTGTAAATCCATTTGTAATTGGGCAACCACCTAAGTTGTTTTATAATTAATATTATTATGTGCCATTCTCCTATAGTATGGTCACTCCTATACCAAGTCATATATCTTATAATTACATATTCTTAGTAAAATTGTGGCTTCAATTGACTCATGTAGGTGTGTGAGTATCCAAATGAATGAATATTGACCCTTGTATGAGTTATATATGTTATCTTTTCTATCCATAATGCATCCATTATCATGGATATGTTGGTAATTTGGTAGAAAAATATTGTACTAGATGGAATGTTGATATATATGAACAACTTCTCTAGGAAAATATATAAACATCACCAAGATCCAAGTCAACCATGGAGAAGCTCTAGTCAACCAACAATTCAGAAAAGTCGACCAACAAAGGTACCCAAATAACTAGCAATTGAGAAAAATTAACCAGTAATAATTATTGACTAGGTAAAGGAATTAAAACATCAATGCATAGGCCACACCCCTTGCCAAATGTGCATACCACCCCTTAGCAAGAGAGAACAACCTAAAATAAAGTTGAATAATCCAAACTAGTGAGGAATTGACCCAATTAGAATTAAATCTATCCAGGAAAGAAGAAATTCCCCCTAAGCAATGGAATTTTAGTCCATTGACCAAGAAAATGCCAAAAAATAAGAATTTTCCCAATGGCATGAGGAAATAAAATACTAAAATATAGGGGATATGATTAAGTAACCCAGTGGGAAATTAAACTAGGAAAATAACTTTTTTATGACAACCTTCAATCTACCTAAATAAATAAATGTACGGTCCATGTCCTCTAGCTATTGTAAGTAAGACATCATTAGATAGGATATGAATTCCAACAGGAATTCACCCATTATACGCCATACTACTCTTTCCTTTGAACAAGGGCATGATATTGCAAATTTGGGCATACAAGTATGCTAATAAGAGTTACAACCCAACACATTAAAACCACTCTAAAAGGAAAATATGTACATAATATACTCTCAACCAGTATCATTAATGTCACCATTTCATTGCTCATATATAACCTCTCAATGATATGCATTAAATGTTTCTTAATTAAATAATGGTAAACTTGTTTAATAAATTATGTAACTTTCACATGGTGTGAAAAACAACTATTGTGTTTTTTCAAATCAAATTTTAAAACTAAAGCAATTTCCATCCCTTTAACCAAAAAGAATTACATAATGTAAACAACAACAATCACATAGAAAACACAATGATTTTACCCTATAAACCCAAATGGGGAAACTATAGGTTTTAACCCTATATAATTAATTGTTGCATAGAGAGAACCCCCGCATAGTGGGGTTTTTTTCCTCTTATGAACCCCCCTAGAAGGGGGGCTTGAACCCCCATATGGCCCCCTTGTGACTTCCATTTTATGCTCGATGAAACATACAACACTTACACATGGTCGTGCAAAGAATATAACACATACTAAACATTCTCCCATTTTTTATTCTCATTTCAAGAAAGGGGTTATGGGAGTACATGATAAATAACCTAGGAAAATAATGCCCAATTTTCTCTACACCAAGAGAACTTCTCAATTCTCATATATTTTGTTAATGAATTTGCAACATTCTTCAAAGTGTTCACCTTCACCAACAACACCTACTTTTCTTCAAACATATATCTCGCAAAGTGATATTGAAAATCACTATGCTTTGTCTTAGAATGTTATGTTGTTTTGTTTCGCTAGGAAGGTTGCACTTTGATTGTCATGGTCTATACTCATAGCTCATTGTCCCAACCTGACACGTGAACACAATATCTATAACCATATTTTTTCCTTGCTTGCAAGAATGACTACCATGTATTCATATTTTGTAGTTAAAATATTCTATTGTAAACTTCCTCTCACTCATCTGATTGATTTCTCCTCCAAATAGGTTAAACACATACCCACTTATAGATCTTCTGTGATCCAAATCTCCAGTCCAGTCTACATCAACAAAGCCATGTATGTCCAACACTCTATTTAACCCTATTCTTCCTTGGTAGCACAATGTATAGCCAATAATGCCACACAAATACCTGAAAACCCTCTTTATTGTTGTAGAATGCTCCTTCCCTGGTTTCGACATATACCTGCACAAAAATCCCATTGCTTGTGAAATATCCGGTCTAGTAAAGACCATCACATAAATCAAACTTACAACTGCCTTGGCACATACAACATAAGAAATGTCATCTTCCTCTTCCTATGTCTTGGAACATTGTTCTCTATATAACTTTATGTGTATAGGAATTTGAACCTTTACTAGTTTACATTTTTTCATATTAAACCTCTGTAGATTTGTCTCAACATATTTCCTCTGATATAACTATAGTACCTTGCTTATCCAATGTCTTTTAATTTCCATGCCTAAAACAAAATTTACAGCACTAAGATCCTTCATGTTATAGGACAACTAAGTTTTCACTTTCTAGATGATTTCCCTATCATTTCCAATCAACAACATATAATTGACATACAACACCAAATAAGTAAGATGATCACCAACTAATTTGAAATACACACATTGATCCACTTTGCTCCTTGTGAAGCTAAGTCCCAATACATAAGTATCAAATTTTTGATACCACATCCTTGGTGATAACTTTAGCCCATATAGGAACGTTTTTAGCCCGCATACTAGATATTCTGTCCTTTAATAGAAAATTTCTTGGCTACTTCATATTTATTTATTCTTCCAAATCCCCATGTAGGAATATTTTCTTCATATCCATTTGTTATACTTCAAAATAAAAGGTAATAATAATAGATAAAATAAATCTATTAGAATTTAACTTGGAAATAGGAGAAAAAGTTTCACTAAAGTCAATTCCCTCTACCTAGGAATAATATTTTAGTACTGATCGAGCTTTTCATTTCTTCACTCTGCCTTTTGTGTTCAACTTCTTCTTAAATACCCATTTTCTTCCAATGAGATTTTGCTAGGCAGAAACTCCATTAAATCCCAAGCCTCTTTTTTGTTAAAGGTTGCCATTTCTTCAACCATGGCATTTTTATAAAGTTTTACATCCCCCAAATACACTAACTGCCTAACTGTTCTAGGATCGTCATTAGTAATAAATAAAGGAAAATTTGAATGGCAATAAGGTGGAGTATAGTTTGTTAATTTTTGTTGTTCTATGTTGTTACAATCACTTTAGACCAATTCTTATCTTCAATTAGCAATCTTTAAACACAATTCAATCTTTCAATTATCGAAAGAAATTGTAGATAGAAAAGTAAATGCAATGAGAAACAATGGGAAAATAAGAGACACTAAGTCTGGTCAAATACCAAGGAAAAACCCCACAAGGGGGAAAACCTTTTCAAATTCTTCTTCTCATTAGATTATCATAAAATGTTTAGCAAATAGAGAGTACAATATTCCAATTCACCAACCACAAGATTATCCGAAAAACCAATCATACAATATCCAAGAGATGAACCCAACAACAATACTTATTAGAATGAAAGTCTCAAGCATGCGGTCAATGATTCAGTCAACTGTCATTAAAACCCTAGGTGACATCCACACAGAGCTAGCAACCATGTGTGTGATTTCATCTTTGCATTTGTAGGGAGAAGCCTATATTGTTGATTTTTGATAGCTTGGGAGGTACTCCAAGCTCTAGGTTTTGGGGTTTGGAGGTTGGAGCACCACAAAATTCATTTGTGGGCTTGGTACCCAAGGTTGGGATTTTTTACCCATCCATGTTTGGGCCAAAACCATGAGGCATTTTCTACATTTGATGGATGGAGATGATAGAGAATGGAAAGGAGAATCCGACACAATGAAAATCATCAAAATCCAAGTTGTAGAAAATGAGATATTAATTTTTGAATATAATGATGGGTTTTTAGACAGTCAAGTCATGTAGGCCTGAGATGAACATGTCCAAAAGACATGTCTCTTCAAGGAAATTGCGGAGTCCTTGTATTGGTGTAAATACAGGGTGAGGAAGGCTCATTTGGAGCATCCAAGTACATCCATTCATAGGTGATACACCTCTGAGGTAGACGAGTTAGCAAAGGAAGTAGAAGAAGATTGTTGAAGACTGTGTGTGAGTTAGTTTATCTCTTACAGGACCGAAGTTACGACAGAACGTTTCCACAATACTTGAAGACGGTTTGAAGTGGTGTTTGGGCAAGTTTTTGGGTATGGTTTCCTTCCTACAACAATCTGCATCCCTAACTAAGAATTAAATGGATGTCAGAGGCCTAGACTACCTTAAACAAGGTTGTGTGGATAACAATTAAGCAACAAAACTTGTTTCTTGGAAGAAGATAGGACGTGAGGCATGGTGGATGGCTGAAAATAACCTATAATAGTAGTTAAGGGTGGGAAAACTCAATTGAAAGGAGGCCACAATCACAACAGAGGGTCAAAAGGTGTGTTGGAAATAATACTAAGAAGGGGGGGGGTAGGGGCAACACCACCAATTGATTCAATTGATTTTTATTTTGAGTTTTAAAAACGTGAGTAGAATTCTTAAAGGATTAATCAATCAAATCAAATAAAAAATATTAATAACCACCATCATTAATATATTGAATTTCAATTTTAAAAAATGATATAATTGAATAAACTTATCCTTTGAAATTAATAGGGAATTCTACAACTCCATATGATACAAATGAATGACTAAATGGATCTATCATTGCTAATTAATATAAATACAATGCATCCCATTCCCTGGAGTAAAGTAGATAATTTTTTTATCTTCACTTTCTTCCTCCTCTCCTATCCTTCCTTTGTGAAATAATATCTCTTGGTTGATATTGCTAGAGTTGGACAATTAGAATTTACATATCTTATTGTTAGCTACGAGCTATTACTTTGGTACTACTGTCTATATTTATATTCTTTCCTTTAATGGAATGAAAACATGTAACCAATTTTAATTTAGTGTAATTGATACTTGGCTTGCACTGCACACATATTAGGGTGTACTAATCGAGATGTTTATGAGAAATCATCCATTTCTCATGCTTATTAGACCTTGGATATCCTTCATTTTATGATCAACCTATAGTTTATTAGTAACTACATATATGATTTGTAGCTTTTCAAGTCTGTCATGACTATGTTTGAGTTCCGTTTTCAAACTCCAATGGGATGTCGACCATGTATTTTTAAAATAATGCTAGGAAGGAGAGAATAAATGATTGCAAGTTTCAAAACTACAAAGAACTTAATGTTTTCTCCCATATACAAAGAATAACTTTGTATAAGTACGGAATGCAAGATTTTATAATTTAAATAGAATTAGTTTCAGAATTTGCGTTCAAGCATCCTTCATGCTTCATTCACATAGTCCTTAACGATTCATGAAAAGATCATTACTCCAATCTAAAAAGAAACAGTCTTTGAATGTTCTGAGTCATGCAAGTATATCAAAGAAACTATTCATACACGAAAAATCATCATTCAACACAATTTTTGCTAATTTCAACGATTGAAAACTAATCTAAAGTGAGGGATGTTGAACTTGGTTGGTTGGGCCCAAACCATCCAGCTCTCACTCTCTTAAAATCAAATCAAATTACAGAATGAAAATGATCATTAAAAACAATAGATTTAGAGAAAGAAACTTGGCATTAAAAGTCTTTTATTAAAATTGAATCAGTTCTTTACATCCCAAGCCATATGCTCCAACTCCAAACCAACAATATGAAGCTATAATAACATATCCTCCCTCTTCACACAAACCATGGCTAAGCCATTTATAAAATTTACAAGGCGAGTTTTGACTCTAACAGTCATTCTCCTTAATATTCGAAAGTTGCATGTTTTTAACAAATTGGCCTCAAAGATATTGAAATATCTTCCTAACCATGGCGAACTTTGGAAAACGGTTTGGAGGGAACCTAATTTGTCATATTTGAAACAAAAATATCTCTTATATTTGTCTCATTCAACTCCATATGCTTGGAAATCATGCCCGAAGTTGGTTGTTTGACTATTTTTCCAAATTTGGGCAAGATTCTAGAATTCTGGAAAAACAATGTTTTTTATAAAACTTCCTCAAAGACCCACATGTAACTTCTGAACAAAATCGAATCTTGAGAAAGGGCCTCGATTATAGATAATTTTTATATTGGTAAAAAACCTATTTTCTCATATTTTCCAGATTCACCCTTGATTGCATGAAAATCGAGGTCAAACATGGCAGTTTGAAAACTGTGTGGATTTTGAGCAGATTTGTTGATTTTCTTCTAAAGACCCACATGTGCAACATGGGTGTAATCCAAGTCATGGGAAGGTGTTAGAACATCATTTTTGACAATAACCTTCCTCCGTTTTCCACAGAAGCGTGCCAAAATGTCGAAGCCCCAAATTGGTTGCTCTCCAGTGCATGAATGTTAGTGTAGGAGTGTTGGTGCAGGAATAAAACTAAGTGCAATTAATTGTTGATGCATGTGTATCTTTGATCATTATTTCATACACATTCCTGAAATAACATAAGCACCATCATCAATAGTCATTTTGATGCAAATCTTAAGTGCATGAATGTTAGTGTAGGAGTGTTGGTGTAGGAATAAAACTAAGTGCAAGTAATTGTTGATGCATGCGTATCATTGATCATTATTTCATTCGCATTCCTAAAACAACACAAGCACCATCATCAATAGTAATTTTGATGCAAATCTTATTGAAATAAAAGAAATAGGTTAAATAATGAACACCTATGTGATCATGCTCCAAGTTTAAGCTACCAACCCAACAATTGTGAAAAATGATAGTAATAACAATGAAAACCATGAGTAAGCATAGGGTGAGTGTGAATTAAACATGACAATTCTAGGGCCTAACATCCCCCCATGTCGATCATATTGCATGTCCTCATGCAAGCGGATCAACTACTATTGATGTTCCCTTGCACAAAAAAACCAAAGGAACCATAAATGTTCCTGCAACCATATGTAAGCAAAATTTCCATGCTAGATTTGATTGTTCTAAAAGATAATGCACGTTGGTTTGTTTTTGTACTTGATTATTTATTCATTAAGACTAATTCAAAGAAAGTCTGATACCAAGGCTGCTAAAAAAACGTTAAACTACAAGGATAGTATCATAATGAAATAACCAACCATAAAAATTTCCATAAAGCATCTAAAGAGTAATCAAAATCTGTAAGTCTTCACTTCCAATAGCCTCATTATTATAAATAGAAGTGACATTATTTGAAAGCCAAGGAATTAAAATGGATGGAAATAAGGAAAAATAAGTACGAAAAAATGATACATTCCCAGGATGACCATCTTACCATTACCCAAGCATATAGTTGATCTAGGTGGCTCCATACACATGCAAAAGTCCAAGGGGACTCAGAAAAGGTCAAAATTCATAGTGGTCAGATTGCTCTCAAACCAACACCAGATCGAAGTGCTTGTCACCCTAATTCCAATAGTATGAATGACATTAAAAGCCGAGCTCGTATAGAGGAGATAGAGAAAATCAAAATTTTGGTCAAAGTTGCCATGTGGGCCAGGGTTAAGTGTCCTACAAATTCATCGTCAACCGACGTGGAAACCTAGCTCCCGAGAGTGAGCGGCAGAGGGTCGAATAGAGGCAGCTAAGCGGGACATGAGTAATGAAACTAGGTTCAGAACCTTGACATGGATGTCGAGGTAGAACTATGTCGGCACGCTTTTTGAGATAGAATTTTTGTAGAGAATCTTCAAACGCTAAAAAGATTCTTTGGGGAGGTAAAATTCATTTTGTCAAAATGTAATCAAGTTTACAATCATTTTTCTCAGATTTTCACAAGGAATGCAATGGCAAGGTCAGATTTTCATTTTTAGTAGTGGATTTTCAGATTCCTAGAAGAGGAGAAGCTTCGAGAATCTTAAGGAATCTTCCAGATTCCTTGGAGGCTGAAATTTCCCAGATCCAGAATGCAACCAACTTTATACTCATTCTTCTCATAATTTCGCAAGGATCTCAATGGCGAGATCAGTTTTCTGAGTTGAGTTGCAGATCATCAGTCAACCTAGAGGAGGGAATCTTTGGAGAATCACAGGGGAAACTAAAAGATTCCTACAGCCCCAGATTTTTCCGGTGTCAGAATTCGACAAATGGATAGTCGATTTTACACCTCTCGACGACACAAATTCAGTGGTGTAGTCATTTTTTGCAAATGAGACTTATACTTTTCGGACATTTTCCAGATTGGAGAGACGATGTTAGATTTTATATCATGGACAGTCGATTCTATGCCATTCGACACCATGATTTCAATGGTGCATTTAGATCCAGCAGTTGAGTATTCTATTCTTCAATCAACACCATAGTTGACATATATGAAGTGTTGTTGTCATGTACCTCTTTGATAATTTGCTGTGAGATGTACTATGTTGTTTCTATTCCTGCTTGATGTATGAGGCATAATCTGTGTCTATTTCATGTGAGATGTATTCATCATGGATTTTTATGTATGTTTTGATTGAGATCCCTTTATTGCCATGATGGTGGAATACTTATTGTCACCATGGGTGTTTTGGTTGAGATCCCCTTGATGCCATGATGGCGCAATACTCATTGTCACCATGTGTAAGATTATGTCATGCTGATAGGAGGTTTATTGTGAATGATAGTTCTTGTAGTGGAACATCTCATGGAGAGACTTTGCCACTCATGTGGAGGGCACATGTTCTTGTGTGACAGAAAACATAGTCCATGTACATCTTCACCATTTCAAGCACTGAATGAAGTGGCCAACACCATCTTGGCACCGGGCCTGGAGATGTAGTCCACACTAGACGAACTTCGTTGTCAACGTATCTTGTTTATGATTTGTTGGTCGTCATTATGTTTCCATTTGCTTAATCATGCATATATGTTCATTTATGCTCTTATAAAATGAAGTTATAACTACATCACAGAAGCAAAATATCTTGGTTAAATCAGGAAGTTGAGTCAACTCGGATCAAGTTTGGTATCACAGTGGTCTTCGCATGGATGTGAATTGTGAGAGTTGACAATGGATCGTGCATCAATGTAGGATGACAAAGCGATGTACAAGACCATGCTCAGAGCATCCAAAAAGATGGACATAATATATGAAGCTCTGCAAGAAGAGATAGAGGAAAAACAATGATTGCAAGTTTAGTTGCGAGCCACAAAAGAGACGGTGGAAGAATTGAAGCACAACAACCAGAGTCTTCAAGCAGATAACGCTGAATTGAAGATGCTTCTATGGGAAGATAAAGAGGAGAAATAGAGGTTGCTACGATAGCTGCAAGTTAAGGAAGAGGCCTTGGAAAAGCTATAGCGTGACCCATGTGGGGTAAAAAGTAATTCTCCAACTTTATGTATGTTTCCTGATGATGATTTCGTTGTTTTTGAAAATCATACCACAGGAATTGGCTCCAAACTGCTGAAGAGAATGAGGTATGAAGGAAAAGGCTTGGGCATTAATGTCCAAGGCATTGTCAACCCCATCAAAGTAGAGGAATTACCTCGTCAAGCAGGACTTGGGTATGTCGGGAAGGAAGTAGGGGAATGTGCCAAGACAACCAATGAACCACCTGTTGGCATTATGATGCATGTGTTGTACTTGATGGCAACCCACTCATAGAAGAACATCTCACCTATATATAATCAGATGAATCTACAAGAAGAGATATAAGATGTGATAGAATACATGACAGTGCAAAGGAATCAAACAATAGTCTTTAGTATGACAGGTTAGCTTTGCCATCAAGTCCAAAGGGGGAGATTGTTGGCATTATGTGACAAGTTTTGTCCTTGATGACAACTCATACAGGTGACAGATCTTAGTGCAACAGGCCAGTAGCAAAGATTGATGATCAACCTCTCAGAATGGAAGAAGATAAGAGGATCGCAGGTACACAGTTCAAAAGGTGCGGACCCGTAAGTACGCTGACCAAGAAGTGCGGACATACGCGCAGGTTCTCCGTTTAGAAGGTGCGGACCCCAGTTTCACTCTCTCCAATGCATAAAAGCGTGTGCACGTGGGAATCTTCATGAATGGTTCATGGTATTGCATCTAAATGTATTGATCCCAAGTATTGGGTTCATGGTATTGTGTTATTATGGTTTTGGACCATGGTATTGTGAAAGGCTTGCCTATAAAAAGGAAAGGAGATCATTTGGAAGGGGGGACTTATGGGTGTTGAATATCTTAAGGTGATCTAGATCTGAAATTCTTGTGATCGGTTGGTGAGTGATAGCTAGATCTAAATCAAGGAGATTTCTGTAAACTGATGATAAGTCACGATCTCATTGGCGCATGATTAGATCTATTGATCGGACTGACTGTGGCACATTGGAGGACGGTTAATTTGGCCCTAATAAGAGGTCCGTAGGCGATCCATGGCTCAGGTACGGAGGTACGCAGTGCAGTAGAAGGCGCAGGTGCGGAGGTACGCATCGCAGCAGAAGGCGTAGGTGCGGATACCCGTAGAGCAGCGAAAGGCGCAGGTGCGGATACCCGCAGATTTGTAGAAGACGCAGGTGTGGATACCCGCAGAGAAGCAGAAGGGATAAGTGCGGATCCCCGCAGATGTCTAGCGGTGAAGTTGCGGACCCTGCTTGAAATTTACTTTAACTACCTTTGACTATTCTGCAGGGTTCTGGGTGCATATTTGATGTTTGGTTACTGAAATTGAGTTCTGATAACAACATGATTATGGTTGAATGGATCAAGTTCTTGATGACTTATCTTTATGTGATCTGATGTACTAGATCTGGTTGATAACTCACATATTATCCTTGTATATGTCTTGGTGTTTGGGTGATTCAAAAGATTGATTGATTATATGCTTCAATGATGTTAATGGGTCCAATGTGAAAATTGGATGAAACGTGGCCTTTCAGATTATGTGTTGTGCTTCAGGTGTATCCAGTATGAAAATTAATGAAACGTGGTACCCGAAGGAAAGAAGATTGTAGGTCGGCACCTATGTACTAGTATCTTAGCTAGTACAAGAGCTAAGGGGGTAGTAGCTCCCTTCCAATAACAGTTGGAGCATTATAGCAGGTAGCAATCTGCGTACTAGTAAATGGATCGACTAGTACAAGAACTATGGGGGTTGTATCTCTCTGCAGGTAGAAGCCTATGTATTGGTATAAGACTGCACCAGTACAGAAATATTGTGAAAGGATTTTCTTATTAAGAAGAAGATTGAGATGACTTGCAGCGGGTGGTTTTCACCCACATTGGGTTTCCACCTTATATCATGATGTTCATGTGTGTGGCTTATGTGTGATGATCTGTTCTATTTTACTGCACCTATTTACTATTAATATGGTTGATAATGTTCTAATGCACTCATCTAATTGAATCATAAGAAGTTGTGGAAGTAGCATATATGAATCTGAATATGGAAATGAAAAAGTTTTATTGATGTGATAATACTGATTCACCCCCCCTCTCAGTAT
>APFE031094219.1:85765-112516 GCA_000404065.3 Pinus taeda | reverse complement strand
TCTTAGCACACATATGGATGAAGATTGTGGTTGGATACATGGATGATTATTCAAATTTGCATTGTTGGAGATATGATGATGATGAGTTCTTACCTATATGATGATAGGTTGTTTCGTACATATGTTGATTGATGCAGATATTCCCAATTGACGATACTTGGTCCATGCAGATCTGGATGCCTATGGTGTTTCTCACATATGATAGAATGATTCTGTATATACAAAATTCTATTCAAAAGGATGAGTTGATACGGACATACCTTGATGACTCATGCACTAATACAAGTTGCTGGTGACAGATGCTATGGAGCAGATCATACAATGTCGTTGCTGATGTTTATTATGATCTTATTTAGGTGTTTGGTCTCTGTTATAAATGTCATGTATATCATTCGATGTAAAGGTCATATCAAGGCTCATGATGTAATAGTGTGTCTCTATCTATTGTAGTCATTTGAGAAATATTTCAGTCATATCAAGTCTGTAATGGCTATGTGGTTTCCCACCATGCTAGGTGAATGAGTAATGTACTGGTTGTCATTTCTGGTATAACCCCCACCTGTTGGGAGAGGGATGTATGTTATGATCCTTGGTGAGGAAGGTCATTTATGATAGAGTCATGTTCTTCTTGTAAAACATCTTTTTGCAGAGCTTGCTTATAGTCAGGGGGAGCATGAACAACACACTTCAGCAGAGTTGAGATTTCAGCATGAACTTGGAGGAAGCATGGTCAAAGTAGTACACCTTGGCATATACAAAGGGGGAGCTCATTCAGAGATTTCAGCAGGTACTCAGGGGGAGTATGGACAACGGAATGCATATCAAGGAAAGATCATATCTTGGTCCGCCCTTTGCCCTTGATGTCAAGGGGGGAGAGTGAGTTGGTATTGTTGCCATCAAGTCCAAAGGGGGAGATTGTTGGCATTATGATGCATGTGTTGTACTTGATGGCAACCCACTCATAGAAGAACATCTCACCTATATATAATCAGATGAATCTACAAGAAGAGATATAAGATGTGATAGAATACATGACAGTGCAAAGGAATCAAACAATAGTGTTTAGTATGACAGGTTAGCTTTGCCATCAAGTCCAAAGGGGGAGATTGTTGGCATTATGCAACAAGTGTTGTCCTTGATGGCGACTCATATAGGTGACAGATCTTAGTGCAACAGGCCAGTAGCAAAGATTGATGATCAACCTCTCAGAATGGAAGAAAATAAGAGGATCGCAGGTACACAATTCAAAAGGTGCGGACCCGCAGGTACGCCGACCAAGAAGTACGAACATACCCGTAGGTTCTCCGTTCAGAAGGTGCAGACCCTAGTTTCACTCTCTCCAATGCATAAAAGCGCGTGCACATGGGAATCTTCATGAATGGTTCATGGTATTGCATCTAAATGTATTGATCCCAAGTATTGGGTTCATGGTATTGTGTTATTATGGTTTTGGACCATGGTATTTTGAAAGGCTTGCCTATAAAAAGGAAAGGAGATCATTTGGAAGGGGGGACTTATGGGTGTTGAATATCTTAAGGTGATCTAGATTTGAAATATTTGTGATCGGTTGGTGAGTGATAGCTAGATCTAAATCAAGTAGATTTCTGTAAACTGATGATAAGTCGCGATCTCATTGGCGCATGATCAGATCTATTGATCGGACTGACTGTGGCACATTGGAGGATGGTTAATTTGGCCCTAATCAGAGGTCCGCAGGTGATCCACGGCTCAGGTACGGAGGTACGCAGTGCAGCAGAAGGTGCAGGTGCGGAGGTATGCAGCGCAGCAGAAGGCGCATGTGCGGATACCCGTAGAGTAGCAGAAGGCGCAGGTGCGGATACCCGCAGAGAAGCAGAAGGCATAGGTGCGGATCCCCGCAGATGTCTAGCGATGAAGTTGGGACCCTGCTTGAAATTTGCTTTAACTACCTTTGACTATTCTGCAGGGTTCTGGGTGCATATTTGATGTCTGGTTACTGATATTGAGTTTTGATAATAGCATGATTATGGTTGAATGGATCAAGTTCTTGATGAATTATCTTTATGTGATCTGATGTACTAGATCTGGTTGATAACTCACATATTATCCTTGTATATGTCTTGGTGTTTGGGTGATTCAAAAGATTGATTGATTATATGCTTCAATGATGTTAATGGGTTCAGTATGAAAATTGGATGAAACGTGGCCTTCCAGATTATGTGTTTTGCTTCAGGTGTATCCAGTATGAAAATTAATGAAACGTGGTACCCGAAGGAAAGAAGATTGTAGGCCAGCACCTACGTACTATTATCTTAGCTAGTACATGAGCTAAGGGGGTAGTAGCTCCCTTCCAATAGCAGTTGGAGCATTATAGCAGGTAGCAGTATGCGTACTAGTAAATGGATCGACTAGTACAAGAACTATGGGGGTTGTAGCTCTCTGCAGGTAGAAGCCTGTGTACTAGTATAAGACTGCACCAGTACAGAAATATTGTAAAAGGATTTTCTTATTAAGAAGAAGATTGAGATGACTTGCAGTAGGTGGTTTTCACCCACATTGGGTCTCTACCTTATATCATGGTGTTCATGTGTGTGGTTTATGTGTGATGATCTATTCTATTTTACGGCACCTGTTTACTGTTAATATGGTTGATAATGTTCTAATGCACTCATCTAATTGAATCATAAGAAGTTGTGGAAGTAGCATATATGAATCTGAATATGGAAATGAAAAAGTTTTATTGATGTGATAATACTAATTCACCCCCCCCCCCCCTCAGTATTATTTCCAACACCACCAACGACAGATGATGAGAATCCCTCATCACTTCTTTCCGACTCGACAGTGGAGGTAAAAGATTTTGATTTCCCTTCAGTTTCATCTTCACATAGTATAATTTCTATTGGAAATGTGGAGATACCAATTACAGGGAAAAACATTAAGCTCCTTACTAGGATGAGGTACAAGGAAGAAGAAGAACTTGGTGTTAATAGCCAAAGCATAACTCAGCCATTGGAGGTCGTGCAAAGACCTCGATTTGCAGGCTTGGGATACACCGAAGGAGAATTCTTAACAGTGTCAGATGCTTATGAGACATTGTTGAAATCGTCAAGGAAAGAGAATGATGGGAACACATCCCCATCATCCCATGGCAGTGCCTATTGGAGGGAAAGAGATGAGGCAAGTTCTCATCGCCATAATTACACCAGAGACAGTAAGGAAAGGTATAACAAGTCTCAATATTTGAATGTTCATTTTGATTACAATCATGTTGTTAACGATGAGTGTAAATCATGGCATCGAAAAACATGTACTTTTGTGGGTTATATAACCATGTATTTGATGAGTGCTAGAAGAGAATGGCAACACGAAAGAGGATGAGGCGTAAAAGGCCTTCTCCACAACATAGAATGAAGCAGGTTAAGCAGATCTAGAGGAAGCAGACTTATTTCAGTCATTGTGACAGAGGTGGCCATCAAAGAGCCACGTGTTGGAGCCTCCATCCAAAGCAGTGCCTTAAAAACAAAGCATCGGTGCATGAACCAGTTGAAAAAGTTGCTTGACAAGCAAAACCACCACAGGAGGATGACCTATTCACATTGATCAGTGAAAAGTGGTTTCTAGATATGTTAGCTTGTCATGGCCATGTTTTTGTAAATCATTTGTTGCAATTTAAAATGTAAAAGTGATGATTTGTTTTCTATCAATTGTTACAACAATGATATTTTGGCCTTGTTTTCATGGCTGGGGTATTATTTGCATTGTAATGTAAACTTGACCACAGAGTATGTGTTATAACCTCGTGGCAACTATGGGATGCTTGGGTCATTGGTTGGTCTTGTAAATCAAGCATTTAATTTGCGAAACAATGTACTACAGGGTTGTAGGGGATGCAGGTGTCGGCTCATCGCTTATGGCTCTAAAGAACAAAGGTAAAAGAGAAGGAAGGGTGACTTATCAAACACTTGTGGTGCAAACAATGTATAAAGAAGTTGCAGATTATTTTTCATGCTTTTGGAGGACCAAAAGCTCCCTAGTGGGGAGGATTGATCCAGGTGGCTCCAGACACATGCAGAAGTCCAAGGGGGGCTCAGAAAAGGTCAAAATTTGAAGTGGTCATATTTCTCTCAAACTAGCACCACATTGAAGTACTCGTCGCCCTAATTCCCATGGTGCAAATGAAACTCAAATCCAAGCTCGTATGGAGGAGATAGAGAAAGTCAAAGTTTTGGTCAAAGTTGCCATGCGGATACCAGGTTTAAGTGTCCTACAAATTCATCGTCAACCGGCGTGGAAAACTAGATCCCAAGAGCGAGCGACAGAGGGTTGAACGGAGGTAGCTGAGTGGGATGTGAGTAATGGAACTAAGTGTGGAACCTTGACACGAATGCCGAGGTGGAACTATGCTGGCATGCTTTTCGAGACATAATTTTTGCAGAGAATCTTAAGATGCTAAAAAAAATCTTTGGGGAAGTAAAATTCATTTTGTCAGAATGTAACAGTCATTTTTCTCATATTTTCATAGGAAATGAAATGGCGAGGTCAGATTCATCTTTTGAGCAATGGATTTGTAGATTCCCAGCAGAGGAGAATCTTTGAGAATGTTAAGGTAATCTTCCAGATTCCTTGGAGGTTGAAATTTCCCAGATCTAGAATGCAACCAACTTTATGCTCATTCTTCTTAGAATTTCACAAGGATATCAATGGCAAGATCAGTTTTATGATTTGAGTTGCAAATCTCTAGTCAACCTAGAGGAATCTTTGGAGAATCACAGGGGAGTCTAAAAGATTCCTACAAGCCCAGATTTTTCCGGTGTCAAAATTCGACAAATGGATAGTTGATTTTACACCTCTCGACAACAAAATTCAGTGGTGCAGTCATTTTCATAGTTGAGCCTTCTATTTTTCATCCATTTTCCATATTGGAGAGATGGTGTTAGATTTCAAAGCATGGATAGTCGATTCTATGCCATTCGACACCACAATTTCGATGGTGCATTCAGATCCAGTAGTTGAGTATTCTATTCTTCAATAAACATCAGAGTTGAGGTATATGAAGTGTTGTTGTCATGTACTTATTTGATCATTTGTTGTGAGATGTACTATGTTGTTTCGATTCCTTCTTGATGTATGAGGCAAAATCTTTGTGTCTATTTCATGTGAGATGTATTCATCATGGATTGTTATGTATGTTTTGATTGAGATCCATTTGTTGCCATGACAAAGATATACTCATTATCACCGTGGGTGTTTTGGTTGAGATCCCCTTGATGCCACGATGGCGGGATACTCATTGTCACCATGTCATGTTGATAGGAGGTCTATTGTGAGTGATAGTTGTTGTAGCAGAACATCTTATGGAGAGACTTTGCCACTCATGTAGAGGGCACATGTTCTTGTATGACAAAAAATAGTCCATGTACATCTTCACCATTTTCAGCACTGAATGAAGTGGCCAACACCATCTTGACACCGAGCCGAGAGACGTAGTCCACATTGGATAAACTCTGTTATCAATGTCTCTTGTTTATAATTTGTTGATCATCATTATGTTTCCATTTGATTAAGCATGCATATATGTTCATTTACTCTCTTATAAAGGGGAATTCTAACTACATCACAGAAGCAAAAGATCTTGGTTAAATCCAGAATTTGAGTCAACTCGGATCAATAGTTGAAGCTCCTCTTATTCAAGAAAAGTGAATTACCTACACTAAGGGTCCCACATCCATAAAAACCAAATTATTTCTTAAATATAGAACTCCAAAGCACATTATTGAAATGATCTTAAAACCATTCTTGGATAGATATGATAATGAGTTTAGGGAAAGACAAAAACAACTAAGTAAATCATAGTGTAAAATTAACTTTAATACCATAGGCATGGCCCTACTTCCAGCAGACATCTATATCCTCGACAGGGATGCATTTTAACCCCACGAAATGCATGTGTCCCATATATTAGATATAAATTCAGAGTCAATTGAAAGCATTTACATTTTTTTAGAAGTTAATTGAAGGCCACTGTCCTAGCTTGGAAACCAACTAAAAATAGTTCCATTCACAAGAACTAACAAGAATGAACAAGTGGACTTATGATGAGACCTCTTATCTTCCAACTTTTCAACTGAAAGCCATTATGCTGGCTTGGTGACCAGTGGCGATAATGTCATTCTCTTTAGGACCCATGATCATGGTAGGTCAGATCATAACGAAACCTGTCATCCCTCAATTAACCATTTAAAAAGAAACTTTGATTATAATTAACCTTAAGTAGGTTACTTAATAAGTCGGGAGGAAAATCTTCTCCTTAAGAGTACAAGATGGCATGAAAAGTTTTTAATTACTAATATTTACCAATTGGTCCTTCTACCCTAAAGACTCATTTTAAAGAAAACATCTAAGATAATAACTAAAATATTCCTTAACTTGATCATGTTAGGATTATCATTAGAACTCATTAGGGTTTTATAGAGTGGTCCACCGTAGGAGGATTTTGATCAATACCTTCAAAGAGAAACTTACAATGATTCTTTGGATGATAGTTTGTTATAATGAATAGGTCAAAAGTAAGTTTTTAAGCTTATGAATGGAAAGTATTAAATATAATAATAATAATCCCCCTAACTGACCTAATGATTAATCTCAACCAACAATTAAAGTCACTTTATAGAATATGAGGCATTAAGAGTGAATTGCTTCTTACAAGTCTTACCACAAGAGTGCTTAATAATAGAAATTGCAAAAGTTGTGCATTAAGAATTGTAGTTTCAAGGGTGTTGCTATTTCAAATGACATTTTTATTTATTGTTCTAATACTACCCTACCCTAATTTAAAGAAAAGAAGGTCCCATTCAAGTGTAGGAGTACTTCCAATGTAGCCATGTGTGTAACAAAATGTTATTTTTACTCAACACATACCAGAGTATGAGAAATCAGTTGCTTTGAATGATATGGTACCAAGAGTTGTTGAATGATGAGGAAATAAGGTGTGTTGATGACTGCTTGAAACCAAGATTCAATGGGATCCACATATTCATGATTCTCCAATTGATGCAGGCCTTCCACAACTTGATAATCACTCTCTAAGGGGCATAAGGGATCTAGTGAAAGCCAAAAGAAAAAATCCTCAATTTCGGGCTCAAATATCTGCTTTTCAAATTGATGAATGGTTAAGGGAAATTTTAGGGTTTTTAGCTTCAACAACAATTTCAGAATAGGTTTCAATCAAAGATTTCTCCTCTTTGAATTAGATCTTCCCAAGGTGAATGTTCTATAGTGATAGAAGGTGTTTCCAAACTCACCCCTTCCCTCCCCCCTTCGTTCAATAGGGGAATCAACGGGAAGAATAGGTGTCTTAGATTATTGTGCAACCTCCTTATTTAGATTAGGGTTTGGGCTATGGTTTAGGCTAGGTTTTGGGTTAAGGCTTGGACTAGGATTTTGATTTGGTTTAGGATTTGGTTTAGGCTTTGGACTAGGGTTAGGTCTAGGTTTTGGATTAGGTATAAGTCTAGGGTTAGGATTAGGTATAAGTCTAGGGTTAAGATAAGGGCTAGGCTATGGATTAGGATAAGGGATAGGGTATGGATCAGGGTAAGGTTGCATAGGTAGATGGGACCATTGGGGAGGATAACTTGGTAGTGCATTGAGTAGAGATTGTGGTTGTTGTTATTGTTGATTTTTCATGAAAGAGTGCCCTAGGGAAAAGGATCTAAACCATTCTTGAGGTCACGGGGATATCTAACTCGAAGAAAAAGTATAGGGAGAGGGCCACTGTGGCCATGAAGTAGGATATTCAATTAGAGGAGGATTACAATTTTTCCATGGAAAAACATGATTATAAATCTGTTGACGAATTTGCTCAAGATAATAGTCATTAGTCCAAGTATTAAATGGTGATGGGTTTTGAGTTATACCTGGTGGTTGATTCAATTCCTTACTTGATTTCCTGAGTACCTTTAGTAATCATGGTAGTGATGGGAAATGTTCAGTTGCATGACCATCCTCGCACATTTTGCAAACTTTCAGGCCGCTAAGTGGGCACTTTCCAAGGAAGTGATTCTTTCTACAATTGGCATAATAAATCAACAATGGTTCTTCATCATTTTTATGTTCTTCCTATAAATCATCTAATGTTGCAATCAAATATTTAATAATATTAAATTTATGTTCAAGAAAAATATTAAATTCTGCACTTGTGAGTACTTCATTAGATATTTAAATGTCTTTGTAGCAACATCAAAACTCCTCATTGAATGATTCCTCAAAATACCATTTTCCTATTCTCAACAAGCCAACTAGTATATTTTGTCATCACATGGATTAGTATATATAAGGGATTCTTACAACACCCAAAATGTTTTATCTTCAAAGAGCTTGAAATTTTGATCTAAATGAATTAAAACTACTAATTGCAATAAAACTCACCAAACTTGAAATCCTCGCTTACTTGGACAACCAAACTTTGCAGTGACCCCAAACCAAAGCGGATGTGTGGATCTTCACTCATGTCTTACTGTCATATCCGCCCTCTAGTTGTCTTGTAACTAAGATCACACTGAAAACTTGTGAAAGAAACTAGCACCTCCCTGGCAACGACACCAAAAATGTTGGAGAAGTTATATGTGTTATAATTCGAACATTAAATTATCAATCTAGGGTTGTAAGACTCAGAGGCACAAGTGGAGGTAACGCAGGATCAAAGCATCTAACCTAAATTAACATCAAATTCCTCTTTCTGAATTAAGTAAAGAATGCAAATAAACAATTTTAATCTCAATCTAAGTAAAGTAAATCAATCAAACTTAATCTCAATGCAAGTAAAACTTAACTACAATTCAAGCAATAAACTTCAGAAATTTGAAATCAAACAAAACTAATTAACATTCAACATCAAGATTTTTCTAATTTCAATCTTAAACAAAACTAATTTTAATTCAAATGATTTTAAACTTAAGAAAAATAAAAATTCCAACAAAACCAAATCTAATCACTAAGTCTAAGTCCTCGGATGCAAGCCAACAAGAATTCAAACTAGTATGTTATCTTTCCTAACATTAAAATCTCAAACACTCAAAGGAAACTAAAAACTTCATATTAATGTTCTCACACACTTAAAAATCAAAGTGTATTCTAATTTAAAACTACAACAAATAAACTTAGAAAACCTATTTCATTAAAATCATTAACCTACAACTTTCAATCCAACCATACTTCAACTCTAACTAAGCTACAACCATTAACATCTCGTCATATTATCGTTGGACATTCATATAAAACATGATATTACAAAACTTGTCAAAGTACAAAATAACTCTGTATAATTACGAAATACAAGTATACAATCTAAATAGAATTGGTTTCAGAATTCGCATTCAAGCATCCTTCATGCTTCATCCATACATTCCTTAACAATTCATGATGAGATCATTACTCCAATCTAAAAAAAAACAATCTTTTAATGTTCTGAGCCATGCAAGTATATCAAAGAAACTATTCATACACGAAAAATCATCATTCAGAACAACTTTTGCTAATTTCTAATGATTGAAAACTAATCTAAAGTGAGGGATGTTGAGCTTGGTTGGTTGGGCCCAAACCATCTC
Organism: Pinus taeda; assembly: GCA_000404065.3. Taxonomy (NCBI): domain Eukaryota; kingdom Viridiplantae; phylum Streptophyta; class Pinopsida; order Pinales; family Pinaceae; genus Pinus; species Pinus taeda. Next base: position 102,929 of record APFE031094219.1, on the reverse strand, counting down.
GTTCTCACTCTCTTAAAATCAAATCAGATTACAGAACGAAAATTATCATTAAAAATAATAGATTTAGAGAAAGAAACTTGGCATTAAAAGTCTTTATTAAAATTGAATCAGTTCTTTACATCACAAGCCATATGCTCCAACTCCAAACCAGCAATATGAAGCTATACTAACATCTCCTCCCTCTTCACACAGACCATGGCTAAGCTATTTATAAAATTTACAAGGCGAATTTTGACTCTAACAATCATTTTCCTTTATCCTGGAAAATTGCATATTTTTAACAAATTGACCTCAAAGATATTGACATATCTTCCTAACCATGGCGAATTTTGGAAAATGGGTTGGAGGGAACCCATTTAACTCCTTTAACTCCATCTCCTCGGAAAGCGTGCCCGAAGTTGGTTGTTTAGCTCTTTTTGCAAATTTGGGTAAGATTCTAGAATTATGGAAAAACAATGCTTTTTTATAACACTGCCTCACAGACCTGCATGTAACTTTTGAACAAAAGTGAATCTTGAGAAACGGTTTTGGTTATAGGTAATTTGTTATATTGGTAAAAACTCATTTTCTTAGATTTTCCAGATTCACTTTTGGTTGCACACAAATTGAGGTCAAAAGTGGCAGTTTGAAAACTGTGCGAATTTTGAGCATATTTGTTGATTTTCTTCTAGAGACACACATGTGTGACATGGGTGAAATCCAAGTCATGGGAAGGTGTTAGAACATCATTTTGGACAATAAACTTCCTTGGTTTTCCCTAGAAGCGTGCTGAAATGTCGAAGCCCCAAATTGGTTGCTCTATAGTGTAGGAGTGTTGGTGCTAGAACAAAACTAAGTGAAAATATTTGTTGATGGATGTGTATCTTTGATCGTTATTTCATACACATTCCTGAAACAACACAAGCACCATCATCAATAATCATTTTGATGCAAATCTTATTGAAATAAAATAAATAGGTTAAATAATGAACACTTATGTGATCATGCTCCAAGTTTAAGCTACTAGCCCAACAATGAAGACCATGAGTAAGCATAGGGTGAGAATGTGAATTAAACATGACAATTTCGTGGCCTAACAACAGGAAGGTGGGATGGGCAACAAGAAATCTCTCTCTCTCTCTCTCTCTCTCTCTTCTCTCTCTCTCATATTATATATAATATATATATATATATAATATATATATATATTCCTTACGAGGAAAGAAATCAACCTCCCTCTAAGCCCAAGAGCTATAGTGAGATTGTTGGTACTAGTCCAACCCAAAGGCATAATCACTTGAGAGTTCACAAGGCTTGAAGCCAATACAACAACATTCATCAAGGCATTATAGCTTATCGGTGGAGAAGATTACAACCATTATGCTCAACCACCCAAAATAACCTAAATTCACTTTATATATAGATAACTTTTATCTTTCATCAAATTTATATTTTACATTTTATTTTGTTTTTATTTTTATTTTAAAAATGGGCTTATTAATTTTTTATTATTTATTTTCTTGTTTAAAATTAAAGTTGATTGAGACTTTTATTTCCTATTTTTTTTTTTTTTTTTCCAAAACTATTGTAATTTCAATTAAAAAACAATAGTGATTTCATTAGTAAGGCCTTTTTTCGATTTACAAGGTTAACTATAACATTTGACTACCACTGTGTTTGTTGTAAATATTTTGGTTTCAAAAATGTTATGGTTTTAAACAAACAAACAAAAATTGTTATTGGAAATTTACTTTTTCATTTGGGAGATTGATTTAAAAATTTTGGTTATATTAATATTAGTTGTTAAAATTATTTGTTAAACAAGTTATAATCTCACCTCCCACAAATAATATTGAAAATAATACCACTTTTCAATCTAAAAATTGAATTTAAAATTTTGACCATTAATATTACAAAGGTGTTAAAGTCATAAATGCACAAAGTTATATTTTTTAACTCTAAAATAAATATAAATGCATACTAATAACAGTATTTAAAATAATTGCCCAATATAATTTAATTTTTTTAAATTTTCATTAAATCAATAAAATATATTTAAATTAAATATAATAAAAATAACATATCGACAACTTTTTATGGTGTAATTAAATTTCAATATTTTTATTCAAAATTATAAATCAGTCTAGATTTATTTTATTGATGGATTTACCCAGCACCAAGAGATCAAATCTCTTTTCACTTTAAAAAATTTGTATCTCAAATAATTTATATCTTAAAAATTCATTACGATGTATTAAATTACACATCAAGTTTGTTATAATGCATCAAATCACATTGTCAAGTTTATTTAGGAAACGAAATCATTAATAATGTCACAATCACCAAAAGGCTAGTGTGTTATTATTAAGTTTATTTAAGGAACGAAATCTTTAATAATATCACGACCACCACAAGGCTGATGTGGAGAATAATGTGATGACATCATTTAGCAGAAAAACTGATGTCGAGAGTAACGTGATGACATCATCCATTTTAAATACTAAATCAATAAAATTAATAAATTAATAAAATCAATTATTATTTATGCTTTATAGAATACAATAATATTTTTTCCACTAAATTGAACACAAACATAAATTTGTATATTTTATTTTTATAAGATTTTGTTATGAGAGGCTGCTCAGGATTTATTTTATGGAGAAAAGTATTATAAATGATATTAGTTTTTTTTCTTATTATTTGATGTTTAGAGAAGTTTTCAAGTGTATATAGTCTTGTTTGAGATTGGACCATGGGGTTTGTGAGGGACCAAATTTCCGCACGTAGTTATAAATGATATTAGTTTTTTTTTCTTATTATTTTGTGTTTAGAGAAGCTTTCAAGTCTATATAGTTTTGTCTGAGATTGGACCATGGGGTTTGTGAGGGACCAAATTTCCACACGTGGTTATAAATGATATTAGTTTTTTTTTCCTTATTATTTCGTGTTTAGAGAAGCTTTCAAGTGTATATAGTCTTGTTCGAGATTGGACCAAGGGGTTTGTGAGGGACCAAATTTCCACACGTGGTTATAAATGATATTAGTTTTTTTTCTTATTATTTCGTGTTTAGAGAAGCTTTCAAGTGTATTTAGTCTTGTTTGAGATTGGACCATGGGGTTTGTGAGGGACCAAATTTCCACACGTGGTTATTGGACCACAACCTCTGGACTAAAAGATATTAGTGTCTTTTATATTGACAAGATACCAGAAGTAATAATTAAATAATAGAAATTTAAATAACAATAAAATGATTACATAATAACAAAAATAAATAAAATTTGATAGTGCAATAAAGTTTATAATGCCATATTTAAACACTTAGCAAAATCAAATGAAGATGATGTCGACAATAGTGGCAATGAGGTTGGTAGTCTTGCTCAAAACAAGAAGAAAAACATAACAAAAAGATTTAATCTTGATGATGTTTTCAATCCTATTAATGATAAACAAATCATTGATCTAGATGAAACTCTTTTAAATTATAAATGGAGGAAATATAATGATGTTGATGAAGAAGTTGTGTTTAGCTCTGATTATCACATTTAATGTTTTGGGGGAAGGGGGAAATCATAATGTCAGACACTATTCTAGATTATGGTGTTATCAAAACAACACAAGATCCCTGATCGAGATCGATTTAGGAGGAATAATTTGGATGAAAATTCCCATACATTTCAATTGCACATGAAGCAACTTTATATACCCATAGAGGGCTAGGAGTAATATCAAATAAAAAAGTCACACTCCTTGCATATTGAAAACTTGAGAAAATTTGATAAGGTGTAATCCATACGCTCATGTAGTTAACTTCATAGTTCTTTTTGACCCAATGGAAGTTCCTAGTGTGAATGCATTTGATCGATCAAAATGTTTTGACTATAAATATTATGTAATTTTGGTAAATCATTTTACAAATGATAGAAAAAAATCAATAAAAAAGTAGTTCAATAACCCTCTTTTTGGAATAGTCGAATGTATAATTTATATTCATTTAACATATATAGAGGTGAAGTGATTGATATGGGATCATATCACAGATAATGAGTATAAGATGTTCCTAACAATAATTTAAAATGCAAGATTTATCCACAATGTATTTCAAGAAATATGTCACGGGGACATATCAAATATTGACGTAAGTTTTTGAAAGCAATGTTGTATATAAACACGATTTCCAATTGACAAGGAAAGTGTTAAATAAAAAAACACAAAAGAAGTGGTGCATTTAGAGTTGTCAATATTTATTTATTTTATTTTATTTTTGTCGGCTGGGATTTTAACATGGATAAACATAGGATTTTATTGATGAAATTTTTATCTTGTGGCCGAATATTGGTATAAAAATCAAAAGTGAAAAAAGTGCAAAACCTTAGCATGTAGCACTAGTAAGACAAATATTGAAATCAAGAGTTTTCCATAATAAATGACTATAACACCTGAGAGGTTGATTCAAGGAGTGAATAATGAAACACTTATCATGGCCATATTATCACATGTAAGGTTGGGTGAACTATCATTGGAAAAATGTATAATGATATTTAGAAACAAGTTTGTTGAGTTAATTTTATATTATTTTTAGGTTTATATAGAATGTATTTTTCAATTTAACATGTTAATGCTCTAAGTGTTCTATTATAGATATGATCCATAAGTAGAGGACTTATAACCTATTCACTTCACGAACATGGAGCCTATGGGGAGTTAAAACTTTTGTTCTCTATCCTAGTCTTGTACAAATAATTCTACCTTTTAGAAAGGCTACTAAGCCTTTGTCCATTTCCTTATACAAGGATCTTTCTTCTTTTGATGCTTGCAAGGTTGTTCACCATGTAACCTTTGCTCTGGATGACTAGTTGGCTCCTACTATGTGTAGCTTATACACAAGTATCTAGATAAATTAATGTTATGACAAATAATCCTTGGTTCTCAATGTCAACCTTTTAGTTGGACTACAAAGCAATGGGAATATGCCCTAGAAACCAACTGAATGGTAGTTTATTTTGTGTGTTTGTATTCAATGGACTCTTGAATCAACCACAAGGAGATGGGAATGTAAATATGTCCTCCTTGGTGATTTGTAGTGACCAATATACACAAACTTTAAGAGATTTCTTCTCTACAAGTTGAATTTGAACTAAGTCATTTCCTTCCCCTTGGAGGATTGAATCTTTTTACCAAGTCTTTTGTATATGCTTCCTAGACTTAAAATAAAGGATGAATGTTGATCATTGTGCCTAGCCTTTGAGGTATTCAACTTACTTTCCACTTGCTACAACCATTGATCTTTGTGCCAAACTCAATAATGCTTTTACTCTACAAGAAACCTACTTGCTTAGTGTAACATGAAATGTATATGTTCACCCTTGTCATAATTGATAGCTTTGGAGACAATAGAAGCTATAATCTTATGGAAAAAATGCATTTGTTTTCTAGGTTGTTGTCTATCTCAATTAGATAGGAAAACTTCCCTTAGTATGGTTAATGACGTGTAAGTCCATTTGTAATTGGGAAACCACCTAAGTTGTTTTATAATTAATATTATTATGTGCCATTCTCCTATAGTATGGTCACTCCTATACCAAGTCATATATCTTATAATTACATATTCTTAGTAAATTGTGGCTTCAATTGACTCATGTAGGTGTGTGAGTATCCAAATGAACGAATATTGACCCTTGTATGAGTTATTTGTGTTATCTTTTCTATCCATAATGCATCCATTATCATGGATATGTTGGTAATTTGGTAGAAAAATATTGTACTAGATGGAATGTTGATATATATAAACAACCTCTCTAGGAAAATATATAAACATCACCAAGATCCAAGTCAACCATGGAGAAGCTCTCGTCAACCAACAATTCAGAAAAGTCGACCAACAAAGGTACCCAAACAACTAGCAATTGAGAAAAATTAACCAGTAATAATTATTGACTAGGTAAAGGAATTAAAACATCAATGCATAGGCCACACCCCTTGCCAAATGTGCATACCACCCCTTAGCAAGAGAGAACAACCTAAAATAAAGTTGAATAATCCAAACTAGTGAGGAATTGACCCAATTAGAATTAAATCTATCCAGGAAAGAAGAGATTCCTCCTAAGCAATGGAATTTTAGTCCATTGACGAAGAAAATGCCAAAAAATAAGAATTTTCCCATTGGCATGAGGAAATAAAATACGAAAATATAGGGGATATGATTAAGTAACCCAATGGGAAATCAAACTAGGAAAATAACTATTTTATGACAACCTTCAATCTACCTAAAGAAATAAATGTATGGTCCACATCCTCTAGCTATTGTAAGTAAGAAATCATTAGATAGGATATGAATTCCAACATGAATTCACCCATTATACACCATACTACTCTTTCCTTTGAACAATGTCATGGTATTGCAAATTTGGGCATACAAGTATGCTAATAAGAGTTACAACCCAACCCATTAAAACCACTCTAAAAGGAAAATATGTACATAATCTACTCTCAACCAGTATCATTCATGTCACCATTTCATTGCTCATATATAACCTCTCAATGATATGCATTAAATGTTTCTTAATTAAATAATGGTAAACCTGTTTAATAAATTATGTAACTTTCACATGGTGTGAAAAACAACTATTGCTTTTTTCAAATCAAATTATAAAACTAAATCAATTTCCATCCCCTTAACCAAAAAGAATTACATATTGTAAACAACAACAATCACATAGAAAACACAATGATTTTACCCTATAAACCCAAATGGGGAAACTATAGGTTTTAACCCTATATAATTAATTGTTGCATAGAGAGAACCCCCGCATAGTGGGGTTTTTTTCCTCTTATGAACCCCCCTAGAAGGGGGGCTTGAACCCCCATATGGCCCCCTTGTGACTTCCATTTTATGCTCGATGAAACATACAACACTTACACATGGTCGTGCAAAGAATATAACACATACTAAACATTCTCCCATTTTTTATTCTCATTGCAAGCAAGGGGTCATGGGAGTACATGATAAACAACCTAGGAAAATAATGCCCAATTTTCTATACACCAAGAGAACTTCTCAATTCTCATATATTTTGTTAATGAATTTGCAACATTCTTCAAAGTGTTAATCTTCACCAACAACACCTACTTTTCTTCAAACATATACCTCGCAAAGTGATATTGAACATCACTATGCTTTGTCTTAGAATGTTATGTTGTTTTGTTTCGCTAGGAAGGTTGCACTTTGATTGTCATGGTCTACAATCATAGCTCATTGTCCCAACCTGACACCTGAGCACAATATCTATAACCATATTATTTCCTTGCTTGCAAGAGTGGCTACCATGTATTCATATTTTGTAGTTAAAATATTCCACTATAAACTTCCTCTCACTCATCTGATTGATTTCTCCTCCAAATAGGTTAAACACATACCCACTTATAGATCTTTTTTGATCCAAATCTCCAGTCCAGTCTACATCAACAAAGCCATGTATGTCCAACACTCTATTTAACCCTATTCTTCCTTGGTAGCACAATGTATAACCAATAGTGCCACACAAATACTTGAAAACCCTCTTTATTGTTGTAGAATGCTCCTTCCTTGGTTTTAACATATACCTGCACAAAAATCCCATTGTTTGTGAAATATCCGGTTTAGTAAATACCATCACATAAATCAAACTTACAACTACCTTGGCACATACAACATAAGAAATGTCATCTTCCTATTCCTATGTCTTGGAACATTGTTCTCTATATAACTTTATGTGTATAGGAATTTGGCCCTTTACTAGTTTACATTTTTTCATATTAAACCTCTGTAGATTTGTCTCAACATATTTCCTCTGATATAACTATAGTATCTTCCTTATCCAATGTCTTTTAATTTCCATGCACAAAACAAAATTTACAGCACTAAGATCCTTCATGTCAAATTTATAGGACAACTGAGTTTTCACTTCCTAGATGATTTCCCTATCATTTCCAATCAACAACATATAATTGACATACAACACCAAATAAGTAAGATGATCACCAAGTAATTTGAAATAGACACATTGATCCACTTTGCTCCTTGTGAAGCTAAGTCCCAATACATAAGTATCAAATTTTTGATACCACATCCTTGGTGATAGCTTTAGCCCATATAGGAACGTTTTTAGCCCGCATACTAGATATTCTTTCCTTTAATAGAAAATTTCATGGCTACTTCATATTTATTTATTCCTCCAAATCCCCATGTAGGAATATTGTCTTCATATCCATTTGTTATACTTCAAAATAAAGGGTAATAATAATAGATAAAATAAATCTATTAGAATTTAACTTGGAAATAGGAGAAAATTTTTCACTAAATTCAATTCCCTCTACTTAGGAATAATATTTTAGTACTCATCAAGCTTTTCATTTCTTCACTCTACCTTTTGTGTTCAACTTCTTCTTAAATACCCATTTTCTTCCAATGAGATTTCTTCTAGGCAGAAACTCCATTAGATCCCAAGCCTCTTTTTTGTTAAAGGTTGCCATTTCTTCAACCATGGCATTTTTATAAAGTTTTACATCCCCAAAATACACTAACTGCCTAACAGTTCTAGGATCATCATTAGTAATAAATAAAGGAAAATTTGAATGGAAATAAGGTGGAGTATACTTTGTTAGTTTTTGTTGTTCTATGTTGTTACAATCACTTTAGCCCAATTCTTATCTTCAATTAGCAATCTTTAAACACAATTCAATCTTTCAACTATCGAAAGAAATTGTAGATAGAAAAGTAAATGCAATGAGAAACAATGGGAAAATAAGAGACACTGAGTTTGGTCAAATACCAAGGAAAAACTCCACAAGGGGGAAAACCTTTTCAAATTCTTCTTCTCATTAGATTATCATAAAATGTTTAGCAAATAGAGAGTACAATATTCCAATTCACTAATCACAAGATTATTCGAAAAAACCAATCATGCAATATCCAAGAGATGAACCCAACAACAATACTTATTAGAATGAAAGTCTCAAGCATGCGGTCAATGATTAAAATCTACAGTCAACTGTCATTAAAACCCTAGGTGACATCCACACAGAGTTAGCAACCATGTGTGTGATTTCATCTTTGCATTTGTAGGGAGAAGCCTATATTGTTGATTTTTGATAGCTTGGGAGGTACTCCAAGCTCTAGGTTTTGGGGTTTGGAGGTTGGAGCACCACAAAAGTCATTTGTGGGCTTGGAACCCAAGGTTGGGATTTTTCACCCATCCATGTTCGGGCCAAAACCATGAGGCATTTTCTACATTTGATGGATGGAGACGATAGAGGATGGCAAGGAGAATTTGACGCAATGAAAATCATCGAAATCCAAGTTGTAGAAGATGAGATATGAATTTTTGAATATAATGATGGGTTTTTAGACGGTCAAGTCATGTAGGCTTGAGATGAACATGTCCAAGAGACATGTCTCTTCAAGGAAATTGTGGAGTCCTTGTATTGGTGTAAATACAGGGTGAGGAAGGCTCATTTGGAGCATCCAAGTACATCCATTCATAGGAGATACACCTCTGATATAGACGAGTTAGCAAAGGAAGTAGAAGAAGATTGTTTAAGACTGTGTGTGAGTTAGTTTATCTCTTATAGGACCGAAGTTACAAAAGAACGTTTCCACAATACTTGAAGACAGTTTGAAGTGGTGTTTGGGCAAGTTTTTGGGTATGGTTTCCTTCCTACAACAATCTGCATCCCTAACTAAGAATTAAATGCATGTCACAGGCCTAGACTACCTTAAACAAGGTTGTGTGGATAACAATTAAGCAACAAAACTTGTTTCTTGGAAGAAGATAGGACGCGAGGCATGGTGGATGGCTGAAAATAACCTATAATAGTAGTTAGGGGTGGGAAAACTCAATTGAAAGGAGGCCGCAATCACAGCAGAGGGTTAGAAGGTGTAAAGAGGGTTGTAGCAACTTGCCTGCAAGCCCTAATGAGAGTGTCATACTTGCAGAAGTAACACCAGCCCTTGGGAACACATGTATGTGATGAATTGTTGGTGTATTCATGTTTGATTAGATGCTAGTGGATCTATCCAAGTGTGGACAATTTGTGCAGCTTGTGGAAGGCAATTGAAAGGCTTGACGTGGAGATTAGAAGCCTTTTCTAGGAGTAGATTCTATAGTGATCGGATTGGGCATATTTGGACTATTGGAGGGCAGTGTGTAGGTAGCCCAAAGTAGCACTAGAGAAATAAACAAGAAGGATGTTCACTATTGCATGATTGGGTGAATATTGGAGCCTAATGTGTAGCTCTTTGATGGATGAAAGAAGCTACTAGATTGGAAGATTGGAGCTTAGGCATTGGCCAGCTTAGAGGAGAGTATTGAATCATCCCATGTTCATTGTAGTAGAAGTGACTTGTAATAATGATAGGTGGGAACCCTCTTGGAGTCTCTATGTGTTGTTCTTTGATGGACTAAGGGGCAACTAGAGAGCAAATCAGAAGCGAAGGACCAGTAGGACGAGATACGACATAGATGCTGAGATTATAGTGAGATTGCCATTATATCTTGTATTCTTATACTTGTGGATATTTGAGGGCCATTATCCCTTGTATGATAGCCCTATACAATTGTATTATATGTTGATTAATATAATGAATTTGGGTTAAAAAATTGTAAAATGTTATCGATAATTGTGCAAGTGTGATTTACTGTTGTTTATATTCCATTGTGCAAATTAGCTTTTGTTAAGATTCTTGGTTTGGTAGCGTCAGATGTTTTAATATTTTATCTTAGCACTAGGGTCATGGAAATTCAACATGGTTTTAGAGAGTGTCTGAGCTACTTTGGAAGTCAATGAATCAAAATAAGTGCATAACGAAGTACAACTTAAGAAGGGAGTTGGTCACATTGTAGGTGAAGGGCACACTACAATGTTGAAGTTGCAGGTTGGTCTCTGATATGAGGACAAATTGGAAGGTTTGTCCAACTATAGTCCTTGGAAGGAAATGGTCAAGTTGGTATTGTAGGTCAACAATATTTGGGATTTCACTAAGAAAGAGATCAAGAAGCCAACCAACCCTAAGAAGCTAGAAGTGTACGAGAAGTTGGATATGGGGATGAGATTGATCATCCTTGATGGTGTGAAGGTTCCCCCAATAACTCATTTTTCTGGGAAGAACACTGCACATGAGATGTGGATAGCTCTTCATAATTTGTTCCAAAATAAGAATGAGAACAGGGTATTAGCATTGGAGGATAAGTTGAAGTCCACTAAAATGATACAGGGTGAAAGAGTGACTTTGTATCTAACAAGGTTGTCTCTGGTCAAAGATGAGCTTGTCATCGTCAGTGTGAATTTTTCAGATTCTGATATGGTTAGGATTGCTTTGAAAGGGTTCACTAAGGAATGAAAGCCCTTCATCAAGGGGATCATTGCTAGAGAGAAGTTTCTAGACTCGAATAGGTTGTGGTACGACTTCATTCAGGAAGAGTTGCGAGATAAGGATCTTCATCCAAAGAAGAAGGCTTTAGATGATGATGCAGAACTTGTAGCACGAATGAAGGGTAAACAAAAGAAGGACTTGAGTAAAGTCAAGTGTTTTAATTGTGGTGAAATGGGTCATTTTTCGTCAATATGTCCAATGAAGAAGAAGATGGGAGTTGACAAGAATAAGAAAGGGAAGCAGGTTGCCAGTGTTTCCACTTCTACTGAGATAGATTCTCTCAACAAGAGGTTGGAGAAGCAGGGCTTTGCTATGATATCTCATTTCTTGGAGGGTACTATTAATGAGGATGGATGGTACATGGAAAGTGGTGCGTTGAAACATATGACAAGGTCACAGGAGGTATTTGAGACTCGAGCTGAGTGAGACTCGAAGTTGCACATGGTGTTGGGCAACAAGAGTCAGAAGGAGATATGAGGATTGAGAGTTATGTCATTCATAATGGAGTCAGGACGAGTGATGCGGTTCCAGGATGTACTGTTTGTCGCTGTACTAAGATATAACATGATATCGATCTCACTGGTCGAGAATAAGGACTTTGAGGTCTTATTCCAGGATGGGAAGGTAAGACTCAGTCCTAGAGGTTCTAACTCTAGAAGAATTATGCTTGGCGTTAGAGATCATAGTCTATACAGGCTGGCGAGCAAGCCTATAGATCATGGGAAGAAAAAGGAGGAGGACCAAGTGTAGGTTCCAGAGAAGCAGGTGCAGGTACAGGTGCAAGTACAGGTGTAGGCTTCAGAGGGGAAGGTACAGGTTCCATAAAATAAGGTCTATATTCTAGAGGCTCAGAGGGAGTCGAGTTCTAGCAGGAGTTTTCAAGTTCAGAGGGAGACTTTGTAATCCAAGAAGAGCGTGTCATCGGTGGGGAGAAAGGGTGCTTCTACATCTTCCAAGAAGGAATCATGGAGGGAGTGGAAGACATTTCAAGAGAATAAGAAGAAGAAAGATGCTTCCAGTGACAACGACACTTCCGAGAGAGGCATAGTTCATGCTATAGGGATTGCTGCAATTGTTAGTGCCAGGATTTGGGTGAGTGTTGTGAGTAGTGATGATGATGATGATGCACTTCCTAGTCTTGGAAGTACTTCCCTCGCTAAGAGGGAATGTTGATTTTTGATAGCTTGGGAGGTACTCCAAGCCCCAGGGTTTGAGTTTAGACGTTGGAGCACCACCAAAGTCATTTTTGGGCTTGGAACCCAAGGTTGGGGTTTTGCACCCATCAATGTTTGGGCCAAAACCATGAGGCGTTTTCTCTATGTGATGGCTGGAGAAGATAGAGGATGGTGAGGAGAATCTAAGTGTGGACAGTTTGTGCACCCTATGGAAGCCAATTGAAAGGCTTGACACGGAGGTTATTAGCCTTTTTCTAGGATGAAATTCTATAGTGATTGGATTAGGCATCTTTAGACTGTTGGAGGGTATCATGTAGGTATCCCAAAGCATCCCTAGAGCAACAAACAAGAAGGACATTGACTATTATGGGATTGGGTGAAGATTGGAGACTAAGGTGTAGCTCTTTGATGGATGGAAGAAGCTACTAGATTGACAGTTTGGAGCTTAGGTGTTGGCTATCCTAGAGGAGCAGATTGCATTAGCCCGTGTTCATTGTAGCAGAAGTGACTTGTAGTAGTGATAGGTGGCAGCCCTCCTGGAGTCTCTATGTGTTTTTCTTTGATGGACTAAGGGGAAGCTAGAGAGTAGATCGGAAGTGAAAGACCGATAGGACGAGATACGACATAGATGCTGAGATTGTAGCGAGATTGTCATTGTATCTTGTATTCTTGTACTTATGGATATTTGATGGCCATTATGCATGCATCTACAGTTGATATTTCCATGTTCCAACCTTGTGGCCCCAAATCAAAACCCTAATTCACACATGCGAGCTCAGACCCTAAAATTTCAGACCTGTATGAACCAATTACGTGAATTTACCTCAGACCTGTGGGAAGTAATCCAAAAGAGAGAAGAAGAAGATGTTTGACAATGATGTCCAAATGAGGTTCACTTGACTTATATATATATATATATATATATATATATATATATATATATATATATATTATATATATATAGGCTTCCAAGGGTGTCCAATTTCTCTTTTAGTTCAACCTATCCTTTTGTGCACATGTGGGTTTCGATATTAAAAATATATTTTTCCTTAACCAAATTAAATTATTCCAAGGGTAGGAGGTGTCTTTTTTGATGAGGAAGGTTTTCCAAAGGAGGGAATTTGTCCCTCAGCTTCCAAATTAACACTCCTTCTTAGCTAGGGAGAAAACACCGATTGCAACGTGCATCCCATCAAATCAAGTGTCATCTCTGCTCATATGTTGAACACTCTCAAATCTAAAAGGAGAATAATTTGAAATCATAGGGGAGCTCAAGCTACCACCCTCTATCCAATGAAAATAGGTGAGATACAACTTACTAGCAAGGATCATAACCATCTTGTTATTCAATGATGACAAGTGAGATATGAATTGATATGAGAGGTAAGGATCACATCCATCCTATCATCTAGAGACAATGGGCAAGATACATTTTCCAGCAAGGATCACATCCATCATGTTTCTTAGTCAAAAAGTGAGTTAAAAATTTCCATATAGGGTAGAGATTGCAACCATCCCAATGTTTGTTGATATTACCTCATTGACCCTCAAGAGTCAAGTGGTAGAACACCAACATCCTCTATAATTGAGCAAGATATCACTTGCTAAGTAAGGATCACACCATCTCAATCATCTCAACCCATTGGCGATATGGCGAGGCAATCCCAACAAGCCCTTATTTTTGGTAGGATGCATACTGGGCTATACTCTGCTAATCATGATAGGGGGAGATACCCAACTTGTCATAAATGACAAGGATCATGCACACCCTATGTGACAATAAGAAAGACACTACTTACCAAGGGTAAGGATCACAACCATCCTATTGTATAGAGATACCTCAACCCTAGGATCCCTCAATGCTCCATTCCATCCTTGGGAGCTCAAACAAGGAGGAATATCTATGCTCAATGTTCTTGATCAGTCTGGACCCTTACCTGGGAGGGTCACATCCATCAATCCAAGTTTATCTCTGAAGACCAATAAGTTCCCTTTTGGTAAAACCTTGGTGAGTATATATGCAATCTTCTCATTAGTCGAAATATGATGGAGTATCATGGCTCCTCTCTACACCATATCATGTATGTAATGATATATGATCTCAATATGCTTAGACTTGTCATGAAATATGAGATTCTTTGCCAATTAGATCCCTTTTGTTGTCACAATATATCACTGTCGTGTTTAGGACCTACTCAAACAACTCTCCAAAGAGCTTCCTCAACACAACTACCTCACAACTATCCATGCTAGAAACAACATACTCTACCTCTACCATACTCAAAGCCAGTGATTTTTGTTTCCTTCTCATCCAATATATCATGGCAGATCCCAAGATAAAGGAGAAATTGGATGTGCTCTTCCTATCAATAATGTTTCTAGTGCAACCAACATCAGTGTATCCATGAAATCTCACATATATGGAAGTATATCTCAAATCAAGATTGATCGTCCCATGTGTTAGCACTTGGAATTCACCTAGGCTGAGATAGACAAACTCTCAAGGCTACATCAAACCATTTCACCTCGTAGCTAGCCCTACGAGGTATGAGAAGGCTCTCTCGGGTCAGATTCGGTAAATCTTTCAATATGATAGCCGACCAATTAGGATCAAAGATTTTAGGCTAGTAAACTGATAAGGGGGATTGATTTAAAGATTTTTGGTTTTTTGGTGGCAATTGGAGGGAGTGCAATCCAGGGTGCGGGGATTGAGCACAGTTTTTGCAGGGGGATCTTTGGGGCAAGGTAGGAGTGAGCGCTGATGCCTTAATCTGAGATGGATGATCAGGGATGATAGAGAAGGAGCTAAAGAGGGAAAACAACCATTTGAATCCTCTCTAGATAGCAGAAAACATTAATTTTGAACAAACTAAAAAGCTGAGCATGTCAAAACATGTATTCAAACTTTACCACTTCATCTGTCCAAATAGAAGCAAAAGAGAGATGTAGAATACATAAACAAACTTACAAGAACATGTAGAGAACACACCATCAACACTACAATCCACAAGGATCCACAAGGATGTCTGCAAAACCCTGGCCTTCTTCCTCTTGAAATTGCAAAGATAGATGTACAATATACAATGAAACTTTCTCCCACAAGAGTCCAACCTTCCAACCTCTCAAAATGACTAAGAAAACACATAATATAGGCAAGCTAACCTCTTCCCTTGCCTCTAGGGGTCGAGCTCATCCTTCCAGGAGCAGTTTGAACTAATTCCAAACTAAGCACTAGATAATAGGCAGCTCAACAACTTGCCTCTATTACTTAGCTAACTGATTCATGCATTAATTATTCACTTTTTTACATCAAGGAAGCTTCTAGAAGGGTAAAGAGAGATAAAATCTATCAAAGTGCCATGAAAATATTACCCATCATCTACAAGTAAAAATAATTAACCATAGTCAAAACAGTGTTTTTTGACCAAAAAAATCAATTCTGGCAAAGTTTGCTCTCATGTCCGCGCCCCCTGTCTCTCGTGTCCACGCACCTTTGCAGCAACCTTTGAGTGGGTTCCACTGGTCCAATCAAGTGCAAGATAGCTCATTGGAAAGCTTGGCCTGTCTACTTTCCATCCCAAGTGGAATTTCTGAATTTGGAGTTGTTTTGCCCCCTCAAAAACCATTTCTCCCAAGGTCACTTTCTGCAACTCAAAAAGTGGGCAGAAAGTCATTTTTTGATGTATTTTGAGCTTTTGGAGGCTCAAATCTCAAAATCAGGCTTCTCCCAAGTATTGGTAATTTTTCTCTTTGCATGCCCTTTTCAAAAATGCCAAGTTTTCAAAATTCCGAGCAGTCCTCCAAAATAGTCGCGCTTGGAACGCGACCATTCAAATGGCCAAAACCTGTAAATTGCACAAAAAATTCACAAATGACAAAATTTTCTCCAAATTTCTTGAAATTTGGGCTTGGAGTCCCCAATAAAGTACCATGCTCAGCCAAAGAGGCTTTGGCCAAAATTTGGAGTGGATCGGACGTTTTCTTTCGTTTTTGCGTTTTGGCCAACCGTCCTTGGAGCACCTTCGTTCTTGCCGATATTTTTGACATGTCTCTCAAACCATGACACCTGTGCAAAAAGTGAAAGAGGTTTTTCTTCATTGGCATGTTTTTGACAAAAACCTCTCTTAGTTTTCCAAAATTCATCTCTGACTGCTCTAAAACATCATTTGAATGCGACTTGTCCCGATGTGTGAAACAAGGAATTTTGTCGAAATGGAGCGAAATGAAGGGGATAGGGGGCTTCAAAATTCTTGGGGAAATTTTTGGGAGTGGGGAGGGATGTTGGGGAGCAGGGGAAAGTGGAATATCAGAGATTGAGTGAGGGGAAAGGGTCCAAAAGAGCAAAACACAGGACCAACCTAGAAAATTGCTTGGTTGTAGCTAGAAACTAGGGTTTGTGGAAAAATGAGGAATTTGGCGGATCTAAGGGATGGGAAGTGTTTGATAAGGTACTTTAAGGATAGTTGAAGGTGTATGAACATCTGGATACAAGTTTTTCTGATGATTTAACCGTCCAAGAGAAATTGGCTTCAAAACCCTAGGAGAGGGAAATGAATTTGCCAAGGCACAACTGAAGCATGAACAAGATGTAAAATGACTCAT
>APFE031094219.1:35162-84004 GCA_000404065.3 Pinus taeda | reverse complement strand
AACCACAAGGATGTCTGCAAAACCCTGGCCTTCTTCCTCTTGAAATTGCAAAGATAGATGTACAATATACAATGAAACTTTCTCCCACAAGAGTCCAACCTTCCAACCTCTCAAAATGACTAAGAAAACACATAATATAGGCAAGCTAACCTCTTCCCTTGCCTCTAGGGGTCGAGCTCATCCTTCCAGGAGCAGTTTGAACTAATTCCAAACTAAGCACTAGATAATAGGCAGCTCAACAACTTGCCTCTATTACTTAGCTAACTGATTCATGCATTAATTATTCACTTTTTACATCAAGGAAGCTTCTAGAAGAGTAAAGAGAGATAAAATCTATCAAAGTGCCATGAAAATATTACCCATCATCTACAAGTAAAAATAATCAACCATAGTCAAAACAGTGTTTTTTGACCAAAAAAGTCAATTTTGGCAAAGTTAGCTCTCACATCTGCGCCCCCTGGCTCTCACTTCCGCGCACCTTTGCAGCAACTTTGTGGGTTCCACTGGTCCAAATCAAGTGCAAGATGGCTCATTGAAAAGCTTGGCCTGTCTACTTTCCATCCCAAGTGGAATTTCTGAATTTGGAGTTGTTTTGCCCCCTCAAAAACCATTTCTCCCAAGGTCACTTTCTGCAAATCAAAAAGTGGGAAAGTCATTTTTTTGATGTATTTGGAGCTTTTGGAGGCTCAAATCTCAAAATTAAACTTCTCCCGAGTACTGGTAATTTTTCTCTTGGCATGCCCTTTCCAAAAATGCCAAGTTTGCAAAATTCCGAGCAGTCCTTCAAAATGTCCGCGCGCGCGACGCGGACGCGACACGGGGAAAACCTGTAAATGGCACAAAAAATTCACAAATGACAAAATTTTCTCCAAATTTCTTGAAATTTGGGCTTGGAGTCCCCAATAAAGTACCATGCTCAGCCAAAGAGGCTTTGGCCAAAATTTGGAGTGGATCGGACGTTTTCTTTCGTTTTTGCGTTTTGGCCAACCGTCCTTGGAGCACCTTCGTTCTTGCCGATATTTTTGACATGTCTCTCAAACCATGACACCTGTGCAAAAAGTGAAAGAGGTTTTTCTTCATTGGCATGTTTTTGACAAAAACCTCTCTTAGTTTTCCAAAATTCATCTCTGACTGCTCTAAAACATCATTTGAATGCGACTTGTCCCGATGTGTGAAACAAGGAATTTTGTCGAAATGGAGCGAAATGAAGGGGATAGGGGGCTTCAAAATTCTTGGGGAAATTTTTGGGAGTGGGGAGGGATGTTGGGGAGCAGGGGAAAGTGGAATATCAGAGATTGAGTGAGGGGAAAGGGTCCAAAAGAGCAAAACACAGGACCAACCTAGAAAATTGCTTGGTTGTAGCTAGAAACTAGGGTTTGTGGAAAAATGAGGAATTTGGCGGATCTAAGGGATGGGAAGTGTTTGATAAGGTACTTTAAGGATAGTTGAAGGTGTATGAACATCAGGAAACAAGTTTTGCTGATGATTTGACCGTCCAAGAGAACTTGGCTTCAAAACCCTAGGAGAGGGAAATGAACTTGCCAAGGCACAACTGAAGCATGAACAAGACGTACAATGACTCATTAGACACTGAAATGATAATGACAACCCTATGAATGATAATAGACTCAGCTAAATGATGACATAGACCGCCATTTGGACAACTTTAGAAGGAGTGAAAGCAAACCCTAGACCTAATGCCTAGTGACCAAATTTTGCTTGAAAAATCTTTGAAATGACAAAATTTGACCTTGACACTTCAAAATCACTTTGTAAGAGCATATTTGATCACTGGAGGAAGGCTGAAAAGACTGACACTAACACCATGCAAATATTTCAATATATGTTCAGTTGAAACTCAATGTGCATGAATGGTCTTAGTCATAAATTGAATCACAATGTTCATTGCAAAGCATATATCTATAAGGATGTTCATAAGGAACATCAGTGCCCTAATTAATTGTCGATACTCATAAGGATTCACCAAATCAGGTCCAATAATATCTTCACCTAACTTCTTGAAATTAATCTACATCGGGGTATCTAAGGATTTGCATTATGTCATCCCAGATCTTTCCAATAGATTCATGACATATTTTCCTTGAGAAAGGAAAATCTCTCTAGGTCTCTACCAAACTTTTAATCCCAAAAACTAATCCATCATGCCAAGATCCTTCATATCGAACTCAAATTCCAGCTCCCTCTTACATTCGATCATCAGAGGCTCACTACCTGTCAAGAATATATCATCGACATATAAAACCAAAATAAAAGGCATACCTTGGACCACCTTGAAGTAGAGATTGGAGTTAGCACTACTTCTTGTGAATCCAAGCTTCATCATATAACTATCAATGCACACATACCAAGCTCGAGGAGCTTGATTCAAACCATATAATGCTTTCTTCAACCTGCAAACATGATTATTCTTGTATTTTACTTCAAATCCCCAAGGCTTCTCAACATATATTTCTTCCTATAGCATGCCATGAAGAAATTTTGTCTTTACATCTATTTGGTGAAGGGTCCATCCTTAACTAGCAGTAAGGGAAACAATAGATCTAATAGTGATGTAGAAGGAAACTGGTGCAAAGATGTCATCATAATATTCTCCCTCTAGCCATGAACCTTTCTTTGTACTTTTCAATGCTTCCATTGACTGCAGGTTTGATATTGTAAATCCATTTTGAGGTTATGACAAACTTTCCTTTAGGTCTCAGAACAATATCCCATACATCATTCTTCATGATGGATTCATATTCTTCGACCATAACATCCTTCCAAACTTATTCTTTCACTACTTCCTCAAGTGTCATGGATCAACTTGGATCATAGTGCTTATCGTTATAACATATCCCTCATATCAACATGACCTTTTACTTTATCTAAAGGATTCTTTTGGAAAGAAAAAATCTCTTAGCATCATGTAAAGTACCACAAAGCCATAACGGTCTCTTCATGGTGGGGGTATCTCTTGGAGGAGAATCCAAGGGGTCCATAGGCTCCATGGGATCATCAAAAATGTAAATTATTTTTTTTTGGCATAGAGGGACCTTCTGACGTATCCATATCATCATTTTTATTTAGAGGAGGAGGAGAAAAGACGCTTGCTTTTCCAAATCAAGAAATTGATCTTCCTTCAGCTAGATATATATATTTTAAATTCTTTATAATTTCACAATATCAAAGAATCATACCTTTATTTCCAGTGGCTTCCAAATTGTTCCTATTATCATTGAACACATGAAAGTATATAGGGAAACCAAATATCCCGAGATGACCAATGTCGGCCTTCACACCTGTGAACGTTTCTTCGGGAGTCTTGTTATCCAAGGCTTGATGAGGAACTATGTTTTATTCATAGACAATTTTATTTGTTGCTTCACCCCAAAGTAACTTTGGTAGCTTTTGATCATGTATCATGGCTCAGGTAGCTTCCACAATTGACCTGTTATTTCTTTCAACAACTCCATTTTGCTCTGGATTGTAGGGTACAATTGTTTCCTTCTTAATACATTCCTTCTTGCAGAAGTCAATGAACTCATTTGAAATGTACACTCCATCATTTTCAGACTTGAAGACCTTAATTTTATTCCCTCTTTGATTCTCTATCAACACCTTGAAGTCTTTGAACACATCAAAAGCCTTGTCTTTGTGCTTCAAATAGGAAATCCATGTGTTCTTGGAGAAGTCATCAATGAATGTGATATAATAGAGATGGCCAACAAGAGAATGCATTGGCATGGGTCCGCAAATATTAGAATGAATGAGTTGAAGAATATCATCCATCTTATTCTTGCAAGAGGGGAATGGTCCCTTTGTCCTCTTTCCACTAGTGCAACTTGGATAAATACCATAATGACTTGCTTGAACATCAGGCATCCCAGAGGCTAGCTTCTTCAACTTTGGTAGGGCATCATAATGTATATGTGCTCACTTGCGGTTCCATAATTCACTTTGGTGATTAGTGTTTTGTACCATTTCCAGTGGAGGTCTCTCAATAACTCTATAGAGTCCTTAAACTCTAGATCCCAATGTGAAAGCATCCTTCATGAGAGATTCCTTAGGCCAAGTGAGGACTTTTCCCTTTATAAAATATACTCTCATGCACTTGTCTTCCAAAGTAGAAATAGATACCAGGTTCTTCTTTAATTCTGGAACCTAAATACATCATGAAGAAGGACATATTCTATAGAGTACAAATCAAATTTGACATAACCAAATCCTTTACTAGATATGTAGAGTTATCTCCAAGAATGATCTTCAAACTTGTTTCTCTCTCATTCAGATTTGAGAGGACTTCCTTGGATCCAGAGAAGTGTCTAGAAGCCCCACGATCTACCAACCAACTATCATGCAAATCCGAAGGAGAAGAACTAGAAAGATTGTAAATAAGAATATATTCAAATCGACTAGTATCTACATTGCTTTCACACCTACAAATTCTTGCTTTCTTTTGAGGATGATGACCTTCTTCATAGCCATCCAGAGTGTCCCTTCTCATCTGATCATCCCTTCTTCTTCTATGATCTCCTCTTATTCTCTCATCTCTTCCTCTTCGATCATCTCTTATTATATTATTGAACTTGCTATTGTCAAAGCCATGATTATTGTTGTACCTTGATCTTGGAACATTCCTTTTTTTCCCAACAATCTTGAGCATAGTGGCCAAACTACTAACAATTGTAACATTCAATATTTGGCATATCTTAATCTCTCCTCATTCTCATATTGGAATCCTTGGGTGTTGGTGCAAACTTCCTTTTATTAGATGGGCCTCCTTTACCTTTTCTTATCTTATCTTGAGTCGCAAAGGCAGAAGGCACTCCAACTTATTTCTTTTTAATTTTTCCTCTATCAATCATCCTAGTCTCCTCTAGAGTGCATTTATTAATGAGCTCATCAAATGAAGAGAATACATTATTGTTGCTTAGAGTAGTAATTAATGTTTCCAAAACAAGAGGAAGACCTTGAAGAATGACCAATACTAACTCCCTATTAGATACCTGGTCACCTGCAGGTTGCAACTGATCCCTTAAATAGGATACCTTTATGATATATGATTGCACATACTCTCCCTTGTTCATATGTATCTCTTTGATTTGATCCTTCAAATAGAGGATGTGATTCAAGTTGTTGACCTCATACATCTTGACCAACTTGTCATACATATCCTTAAATGCCTTCAAGCTAACAATATAAACAAGCAAATGATCTTTAAAACCATCAATGATATTTTTCTTAGGTTTGAGATCACCTTTCTTGTACCTGGATGTTATAGTAGTATAAGAATTCATTAGAGGCCTAGATGCATTTCCTTGAATATACTTTAAAAAATCATTGTCATCTAGTATAACTTCCAACCTAATCTTCCAAGAAAAAAAGTTATATGGGTGACCCACATTCTCATTCTCCTTGAAGTAAGAGGTAGACATATTGACCAAACCAAATGTTCTCCTTCAACTTCTTTCAAGAATGATTGCTCTTGTCTCTTGTCTCCTTGGGATATTCTATTCACCTTAGCTCTAATGCCATGTTGATTTTTATGTTGTTCTATGTTGTTACAATCACTTTAGCACAATTTTTATCTTCAATTAGCAATATTTAAATAAAATTCAATCTTTCAATTGTCAAAAGAAATTATATATAGAATAGTAAATGCAATGAGAAATGAGAGACAAATAAGAGACACTAGGTTTGGTCAAAGACTAGGGAGAAACCCCATAAGGGGGAAACCCTTTCAAATTATTCTTCTTATTAGATTATCATAAAATTTTCAAGAAAGAGAGATTACAATATTCCAATTCACCAGTCACAAGATTATTTAGTAAAACCAATCATACAATATCCAAGAGATGAACCCAACAACAATACTAATCAAAATGAAAGTCTCAAGCCCATGATAAACGATCAAGATTTGTGGTCAACTGTCATCAAAACCCTAGGTCACAGCTACATAGAGCTAGCGACCATGCGTGTGGCTACAACTCTCTAGCCTTAGGGGGAAGCCTGTATGTGTGTGACTATAATTGAAATTTCCCTGTTCCAACCCTGTGGCCTCATTCCAAAACCCTAATTCACATATGTGAGCTTGGACCTATACAAACCAATTCCATGAGTTCACCTTAGAACTATGCAAACCAATCCAAAAGAGAGAAGAAGAAGATGTTTGATGATGATGTCAAAATTAGGTTCACTTGACTTATATTTACATGCTTCCAAGGGTGTCCAATTTCTCTTTTGGTCCGACCTATCCTTTTGTGCACATGTGGGTTTCCATATTAAAAATATATTTTTCCTTAACCAGATTATATTCTTCCAAAGGCTAGGAGGGGTCTTTCTTGATGAGGAAGGTTGTCTAAAGGAGGGAATTTGTCCTTGAGTTGCCACATTAACATAATTTTCTGGCCACTTTCTTTCCCAAATAAATCTCCTCAATCTTGGAATATGTGGTTCTTCTTCCTCTGATTCTCTTTTGTAGAGTCTTATTCACCATCCTTCAATTCAAACTATACATTTTCTAGTTCTTTTACCCTTGGTCAAATTTCCTATTTGAAAAAATATTTGACTTCTCTAAATACTACATCTCGACTATACACATCTTTCTTAGTTTCTGGGTTCTAAATCTTAAAACCTTTCATACCATATTTATATCCAATAAAGATACACTTTTCATCTTGTTTATTTGGCTTACTCTTATTTTGCTCTGGAACATGTACATAAGCATCATAGCCAAATACCTTAAGATGTTTAAGACAAGGATTCTTACTAGTCCATACCTCATGTGGAGTGTTGTCATCTAATTTTGACGAGGGTGATCCATTTACCATGTAACATGTAGTGTCCATTGCCTCTTCCCATAATTCCTATCCTACCTCGACACCACTAAGCACACTCCTTTCTTTCTCCATAAACACATTTTTAATGATTTCTATAACTCCATTCTATTAAGGTGTATATAGAATATTATTCTACCTTTCTATACTACACTTATTACATAATTATTCTAATTCATTCCTACAAAATTATCCACCATTTTCTATCCTCAACACCTTAATTTTCTTCTTTGTCTAAGTTTCTATAAGAGCCCTAAACTCTTTGAATTTGTCAAAAACTTCATATTTCTTCCCGAGGAAAGAAATCCATGTATTCCTTGAAGAGTCATCTATAAATGAGACAAAATACCCATATTTACCTAGTGATGGAATTGACATAAGTCCAAATACATCATTGTGCACCAATTGTAATATTCCTTCTAACCTCATAGAACTAGAGGAGAATCTTACCTAATTCTACTTTCTATATAAACAATGTTCACAAAAATAAAAATTCAGAGAGAAATCAAACATACCTTCTACCATACCATTACCATTTAGTACTTGAAGGCCCTTCTCTTGATATGCCTCAGCCTTTGATGCCACAACATTACCTTTTTCTCCACTTTAAGAAGCAATAGAATTGTTTCATCCATCACTAGTAGTGTTTCCTAACATATTATATAGAATTCAAATCAGAACTCACCTTAATAATACCATCTCTCATTGAACCATCATGTAGATATTATTTTCAAACATTGTTTCTACACCTACATCACTCATCTTGCTTATAAAAATCAAATTTCTGACCAATCTTGAGATTAACACCATAGAGTGTTCTAAAATCCTTCTACCCATCATCTTCAAATTGAACTTCCATTTTCCTATGATTTTAGTTGCTAAGTCATCTCCTAAGAAAAAATCACCACCATAATATATTTCATAATGGAAAATCCACTTATTATGAGGATTCATATGAAAGGTTGCATGTAAGTCAACCATCCATGCCTTATGATCTATATTTGTACTCCAAGAATCCAAATACACATCCCTTCCTTCATCTAAGGAGGTTTTCTATTTTGTAGATGGAGCATCATTATATCCCTTCCCTTTCTTAGCAATTTTTTATTTATAGTCTTTCTTGTAATGTCCTTCTTTTCCACCTCTCTAACATACCATCTCAAAATTTCCTGGAGATTTAGATCTTTCTCTAGATTAAGATCTCCCACTTGAGGAATTATTTTTATTTCTATTATGGGAGTGTCCTCTTGTATACATGCATTTGTGTTTTGACCTTCCATATTTTTCCATCTCATCTCCTCTAATAATAAGGATGATACCATATCACCGAAACTTCAAGTAGTTGCATTACTAACTACGACAACAACCAAACTATCTCACAAGTTTGGTAAATAACACAACAAATTGATAAACTTATTTTCGTCTCAAATCTTAATATAAACAAATAATAATTGACTTACCATAGTATTAAAGGCATTTAGATGCACTTCCATTGAATTTCCATCCTTCATCCTCAGGTTAGACACATTTTTTCTGTAGGAACAATTTGTTCACATGGGCTTAGACTGATACAAAGTCTTTAACTTGTTATGTAATGCCTTTATTGTAGCTTCCCTCAAACATTCAGTAAAATTGAATATGAGAAACATAATTGTATTGTGGTCTTTTCCTTTCAATCCAACTTGGGTCTAGTCTTTTGTTGACATCCTTATTGGTGCATTACCTAGATCCATAATGATCCATTGATATTTGTTCTCCAATAGATCTTCGATTTTGATTTTTCACAACTCAAAACTCCGCCCATTGAATTTTTCAATCTCTATTTTTGAATTGTTGACCATTTCCTTTCACCACAAGAATTGATTCCATAGGTCCGACACTATAAATTTGTCTACCACATACTCGAGCAGAACCCATTAACCACAAAAGCATCCCCTTAAAAAGAAAATTGTTTTGATACCAAATGTAGGTTTTAACCCTATACAATTAATTTCTACAAAAAAATGCATAATAAAATATAATAGATGCAAAGAAAAACACACACTTTAACCCATACTTTACCCTAGAAACTAAAATTGGGAAAACCAAAAATATTTCTCAATATATTATTCTTCACTATGTGTGTGTGTGTTGTGACATCCATGAGCCACCAATCCATTTACCTTGGATTAGATTACAATAGTAGTTCCTTAACCAAAACTAAAAAACTATTGGCAAAGGCACCATGCACCACAAAATCACCATATTAGGGGAAATTTCAGCCTAAAAGTGGCACAATAAAGATTAATAAAATAATAATTAAAATAATAAAATAAGAGTTATGAATTTTGGAGGGAAAAAAAGAAAACTATTTTTTTAATTGTATTTATGGCTTATCTCCTTATAGGTTTACTCAAATTTCAAGTGTAGATGTTCGTTGGATGCAGAATTAAATTCCACATTCAACGAATACCCATTATGCATACCCTTGATAAGACCCGCATTGATAAAAAAATGAAGATATATTAAAAAAATCGTGTTGAACGTGTTTTTTAGTGTATCTTAAATTTTTATCAATGTGGGTCTCCTCAAAAGTATGCATAATGGGTACTCGTTAGATGTGAAATTTAATTCCACATCCAATGAGTGTTTACACTTGAAATTTGAGTAAACCTATAAGGAGATAAGCCAAAAATACAATTAAAGAAAGTAGTTTTCTTCTTTTCCCTCCAAAATATTTATATGCATCTTTTTTTAAATTTAAAGGATTTTGATTGATTACATGTTATGTCATGGAATTACATGAAAATTCATCGACACTTTTAGGCTATATATATATATATATATATATAATATATTATAGATTGTGATATCCATCAACCATCATTTCATTTACATTGGATTAGAGTACAATAGTAGTTCCTTAAGAAAAACTAAAAAACCATGGGAAAAACCACCATGCACCACAAAACCACTAAAAACAAAATCATGCGTAGAAAACCATAAAAAATGGACCCAGATAAATTACCTAGCCCCCCTTGAACAAGAGGGTTTACCTCCCCCCATGACACCCATGTTATGCCTGACACAAAGTATAATGCATAGAGGTTGTTGTACACAGAACATAGCACATAACCAACATCTTCCCACTTGTTGTTTTCTTTTCACATAGGGGTCACAAGAGTACATGATCAACAATCCAGGGCAATTATGCCCATTGTTTCTCTACACCAAGAAAACATTTTAGTTCTCACAGATTTGTTAATTAATTTGCAACATTCTTCAAAGTGTCCATCTACACGAGCAACACCTTCTTTGCTTCAACCATATCTCTCACAAAGTGATACTAAACATCAATATTTTTTGCCTTAGAAGGATATGTTAAATTCTTCGCTAAGAAGATTGCACTCTGACTATTACAATCTATCCTCACAACTCGCTTTACCAACCCAATATTTGAACACAATATCTACAACCATATTGCTTCCTTGATTGCACGAGTGGTTGTCATTTATTCGACTGTTGTAGTTGAGAGTCCCACCACAAACTTTCTCTTGCTCATCTAACTAATTGGTCCTCTAAATAGGTTAAACACATAGCCACTTGTAAGTCTTATATGATCTAGATCTCCAACCTTGTCTACATAAACATATCCATGTATGTCCAACACTATGTCCAACCCTGGTTTTCATTGGTAGAAAAATCCATAGCGAGTAGAGCCATGTAAATTTTTAAAACCCTCTTTACTATTTTCCAATGCTTCTTCCTTATTTTTGGCATATACCTTCAATAACATTCCCACTACACATGAAATGTCTAGTCTAGTACATATCATTGCATACATTGAATTTCCAACCACACTAGCATATGGAACATGAGGCATGTCCTCTTCCTGTGACTTTGGGAAATTTCCTGCATATAACTTTAACCTACAAGAATATGGACCTTCACCTGTTTATATTCTTGCATGTTAAACATGTGCAAATTCTTTTTGACATATTTCCTCTGATTTAACCATAGTTTCCTCTTTTCACAATCTCTTTTAATTTTCATTCCCAAATTTAAATTTGCATCACTAAGATCCTCCATGTAAAATTTAGAGGACAACTGAGTTTTCACTTCCTAGATAATTTCCTTATTATTTCATGAAGGGACTGCACCTATAATGCTATTTATCCACTACCTTTTTTGGTTTAATTATATTAACTACATGCAACATAGGTAAATAACAATTTAAGGAATACAAGACACTATATATTCTTTTAACGAAATAGAGAGACAATCCTAAGATACTATATTACCAAGTATGAGACAAATGAAAAAAAAAATGTTTGACATCCATTTATTTGTGAATGATAACTATAAGTGAATCACATAATAAATCACACATCAATATGCAATACACAACACTTTAAGCCCAATTCATCCATAATTCAATTATACAATTTAATGAAATACAATAAACATGTAGTTGAAATTTAGGTAACGTGAAGTACTGTTCACCAAAGGGATGGAGAGTTGACTCAACATTGTTGACGCTTACACTCCCTTGTGGTTTCCCACGTATGGGTGTGAAGGATGCAACTTCCCTGACCAAATGCCTTCAACTCATTGGTTGACCAACCAACCTACTCCTTGGGTAATCTTTTTCCCCACAGACTCCCGAGCTACAATGGAGTTGTAATATAGTGGAGAAGTGCTAGCCAGTGCAAGAGAGAACTCTTTTCTTAGGTGTCTCCCTCTCAAAAGAAAACCTTCACTATATTAAACTCGCTATAGTCCAATTCACAGTCAAACTAACATTATTAGGTTCATCCAACAATAGGGAAAAAAAGCCCCTTCTCCCATAGCTTGTCCCTTCTTTTATAAGAGGTTTCATAGATGATTCTTGGCACTTCATGCATAATTAATTATTTTTATCAATCCAAAAGTTTGATTATTCACCCACTGATGTGTCATCCTGTCACCAAGGATGTCCAAAATTATTAATTTTAATTAAAAAATAATATTTTTCTTCACTCAACATGACTTCCTACTTCTTCTCTTAGTTTTCTCTCAATCCCCCTTTTCTATTTCTTAATTTGTGTTCATTACTCAAGTCAACTGACAAGTCTCAGATTTGGTCCCCCAACTACTTTGTAATTTAACTCAAATTTCCTCTTAGATGGAAATTCTTGTGTTGGCTCTTGCCACATGGAGGTTCTCTAAATTTTCTCTAATTTTATTTTATTAATATTTATTTTTATTCACCACCCTCTTTTCTTAATGAGACTAAACTATTTTAGGATTAATATTTCTAATTAACTCTATGTCCCTTAACAAAGTTACCGATCAAATGAAAATTTTTACCTCAAAAAAGAACTCTAACCAAAAATCCCCAAACAAAACATGAAAAACAACTAGAAAATGTAAAGTTTTGATGTTGCATCAACATATATTTTTTTTTGGTAAATTTTCAACATTTTTAAGAATTGGAAATAAAACACCCCAAAAAAAAAGTGTTGATGCTGGAATAATATCTTTTTTTTTTGGTTAAATCTTCAATTTGTTTTAGCAATGGCGTAAAAGATAAAATATCATGACTCCAAAAAAACCTTAAAATTCCAACGATTTTCAAACATGACATTAAAAATAAAATATCATGTCTTGTAAAAGGCTTAAAATTCCAACAATTTTCAACCATGGTGTTAAAGATAAAATACTTATAATTATTTTCAACCATAACACTAAAGATAAAATATCATAACTCTAAAAAACCTTAAAATTTTGATAATTTTTCAACCATAGAATTAAAACCAAAGATCACGATTATAGAAAAGCTTAAGTTTTCAACATATTTCAACCATGGCATTATGGAAAAATTATATGACTAATTTTATTTATTTTGAAATAAACACCTCAATGAAAAATTCCTTATACCAAGAGTGATTTCCTTTTTAAATGTTAAAAGTATAACTATTTTAAAATATTAACCTAAGACATCTTGACTCATTACAACAAAAATTTAAAAATCAACCATCAAGTTAAAACGCTATGTAGGTGAACTCGAGTCATTGCAATGAAAACTTAAAAATCAACCATGAAATTGACACATTATGGGGGTGAACTTGATCCATTATAACGAAAACTTTAAAATCAACTATAAAAATGATATATAATGAGGTCGGGTTGCTAGTTGAGGATCAACAAAGATTTTGTAGAAAAAAATAAAACAAAACAAAACAATAAATAAATAAAAATGAAAAATACAAAACAAAACAAAAATTAAAACATTGAAAAAAATTAAAACTAAAAAAATAAGTTAAAAAAATAATAATAATTAAATAAAAAGTCTCGATCTAAGAAATATGAAATCGTTGAAACTCGAAAAACCCAGGTTCAAATCCTCGTGTTGTGACCCGGGCTACGAGGAGGAGGACATATCGTAGCCCTCGAAAGGTTTACTGGTAGTTACGTGTCAAACAAGTGGCTGGATTCCCCAGGTTAAAAAAAAAAGTAAATATATATATATATAATAGATAAAAAATCAAATATATAAAGAAAAAAAAAATCAAACATTAAACAAACATATAAAAAATTAAAAATATAATGTTTAAACAATAAAAAAAATATTTTAAAAAACATAAAACATATATAAAACAAAAAGTTAAAAAAAAAAACATTATAAAACATAATATTAGAGAAAAATATTAAAAAACACATTAATAAAAATAATTTATTTATTTTATAATATTTTTATTTTGAAGTTTTTTTAATAATTTTTATATTTCTATTTGATTTATATTTTGGTTTTTTGTTATATATTATATATATATATATATATATATATATATATAATAATTTTATTTTGAAGTTTTTTTAATAAGTTTTATTATTTTTATTGGTATTATATTTTATTTTTTTATTTTTTAAATTTCAAAATTTTAATTTTAAAGTTTGTTTTTTTTTTTTTTCTTTAATTGTATGTTTAATTTATTTATTTGTTATTTTTACTTAAAAGTTTATCAAAATCAATTTATTTTTGGAAAAAAAAAAAAAAAAAACAAATATCATAATTTTTTAGATATAAATTTCATAAAATTTGCTATTTTCCAATTTTTTTATTCAATTTGTTCATAAAAATCTTTTCTTTAACAAGTTATTTTTAGCCAAAAAAAAATCCAAACATACGTATTTTCTTTAATTATATCTATATGCAAAATGTGTATATTTTGTCGAGTGTTTAAAATTATTATTTTTACTCAGAATTATTTTATCTGTATTGATGTATTAAATAACGATATATAAATATATTAAAATTCCTACCCTTAAAATATTAATTTTATTAATTTCTTGAACTTTGCAAAAATTTAAAAATTTCAACATAAAAAAAAACCATTGCATAGAAAAGTAAAAAACACAAGTTTGGAAACCCCTTAAAAAATAATAATTTTAGGACAAAAAACAAGAAGAGGAATAAATCAATTTGAAATTGGTTAAATAGTCAACATTTAAAAAAAAAAATCCATACTTAGCACATAAGAAAGTTTAAAGTGTAAAAAACATGCCTAAAAAAATGTTGATGTTTTTCAAAGTCCACATGAAAATCACCAACACTTTAAAAAAATATCTATACTTCATATATCAAAAAATTTGAAGTGTCAAAAATAAACTCAAAAAAAGGGGTTGATGTTGCATCAACACTTTTCAAATTGGAATTAAAAGCACTAATATTTAAAAAAAAAAAAGTGTGCATACTTAATACATAAGAAAATTTAAAGTCTCAAAAATATGCTCCAAAAAAAAACTTTATTCTGAATCAACACTTTTCAAAATCGAATGATTTTTTGCTAACTCTAAAAGGTGAAAACTCATTTTAGTACCCATTTGATTGGTAACTATGTTCCTTTCCCCTTTTTTTCCTATTAAAACACTTACACACATTATCTACCTAAACTTTTCCACATGAGGGAAGTGTAGAGTTCTCAAGTGGAACATTTTTTTTTTTTTTTTTTTTTAATTTCTTCCTATTCTCCCCTTACCCCAAGTTTTATTCTTAATTAGATAACTTGGTTTTAAAACTTTGGTCACCACATTATGTGAATTAGTATGATTATTGTATCTTACTTATATTTCAGTGGTTTCTTCATGATGCCAAGTGTGCCATGTTGATTGTTCCCTTCAAGAACTCCCCTTCGAAGTTCCAGGGGTGCCACACAAATCAGTTTTTTCTTGATGCCAAGGGTACTAAGTCATTTTTGCCCTTCTAGAACTTCCCTTGAAGTTCCAAGGGTGCCGCATCGCTTTCCCTTCAAGCATCCAGTGACTACAAGGGAAAAAATTAGGTGCAATGACGAAGACTACTATCCTCTCCTATGTTTCCCTCTATAGTGAGACTAATGGTGCTTGGGATCGATGAATATGCCTCGATGCATGCCCTCTAGTAAAATCCTCATAAGTGACCCAATCTAGGCCCTGTCCCCATGACATTGTTATCTTTAAGGTCAGGGTATCACACACCTTCCAACCCAAGTCACGACGGGAGTGTTAGCAGGTGAGATCAGGGATGTTGTCCCACCCATCCCATGAAGGTCCCTCTATCTGTATAACACCATCACCCATGTGTGGGTCATTCAGACAAGAAACTAACCTATGTCTGCAGGCACTAACATGTCATTAGAATTTACAACAAAAATTCAAACTAAACTTTAAAATTTCAGAGGCAAATTATTCAATTCCATCAAACTAGAGGTCATCGACTCATCACATGTGATTTCATCTGGTGGTATTTTGGCATACTAAATAATCATTAGTAATATTGTTTCACAGTGTTAGTCGCTGACATAATAGCATATGTTAAATCATCAATATGACATAGTCATCAACATCGATGTTGATCATGAGCTAGCACTAATGTATGGTTAGACATACTCATAAACACATCCATCATAACTATTATCATCATAACATCAACTAGAAACATACACATCCATCAAAAATATCATCATTATAAGATCGACTAGGAAATAAACACATCCATCATAACTATTGTCATAATAACATTGACTAGAAGACAAACACATCCATCACATCCTCTAATAGTAAGAGTCAAGTGTCCAGGTCCTCAACCTGAGGTCCTCAAAGAATAATGTATGGGCCTTAAGGATACATCAATGCTAATGTCATATTAGGGTCAGTCAACTAGAGAGGGGCATTACATATACCTCCTCTTAACAATAGACTTCACCTTGAAGTCCTTAGAACATGTAAGGAAAACGGTGACATATCTCCTCGACATCCTCCGAAGTGGCTAAAATAGGAATATAACTATTTCACTAGACCTTAACTTGGTCCACTAATCATCGTCTAAGCTCTAGAGTTCATTGGTATAGTATGTGAATTGGTTCAACCATCACTGTGCCCTCGTATGAAACCTACAAATGACCCAAGTCAATAACATGTGAATGATCTGAAAGATAATGACATAATATAAAAACATGGAACACATCATGCATATGCCACCGAAGTTAAGGTAAGTCTATATGCCACCGAACATTTTCTTTCTATGATTTCAAAGGGTCCCACAAACTGTGGGGACAATTTTGCTCCCTTTCAAAACTTTATGGAGCTCTTTTAGGGCCTTACTCACAAAAAGACCCTATCTCCCACTTCATAACTTCGATCTATCCGATGAGGATCAACATAACTCTTTTGTCAATCTTGTGCTTCTTTTAGCCTCCCCCTAATCATAGTCTTTTATTATTCCATCTCTTGCACCACTTTTGGTCCTATTAATACTTGATCCTCTAGTTGGTCCCAATTGAGAAGTTTTTTACAAGGCCTCCCAAACAAGAACTCAAATGGTGCAATTTTAATGGAATTATGATAACTGTTATTGTAATAAAATTCCACTAGTGGTAAAAACTCTTCCCATATCTTTTGTTGGTCCATGACATACATCTATAGCATGTCCTCAAGTATTTGGTTAGTCCTCTCTGTTTGACCATCTATCTTGGGGTGATAGGAAGTGCTAAATTTTATCTAGGTTCCTAAGGCCTCTTGGAAACTGGTCCAAAACCTTCCTGTAAATATTGCTCCCCTATCTGATATGATTTTCCATAGTACTCCATGTAATCTCAAAATATCATCAAGAAAAACTCTTGTTATCTTTGGTGCCTCATATGTAGTCTTAACTGGTATAAAGTGAGTGCTCTTGGTCAATGTGTCTAATACTACAAATATGGCATCATGTCTTCTTATGGTCATTGGGAATACCGCGATGAAATCCATTGATATAACTTCCCATTTAGACTTTGGTATCTCATGGGGTTGCAATAACCTTGATAGATGTTTGTGTTCATTTTTTACTCGCTGACACTCTAAGCATCTTGCTAAAAAGTTTACACTGTCCTTCTTCATCCCCTTCCAAAGGAAGAGTGGTTTTAGGTCCAAACTCATCTTCTTAACACAAGGGTGTACCATTTATACTGCTTGATGTGCTTCACTCAAGATTAATTTATGTATATCTTCAATTGGCAGCACACATATCCTCCCATGAAATAGTAGTAGTCCATCAGTGTCAAGGGAGTATCATTTATACTTTGGGATCATCATTTTGTCTTCCCTCAAACTCTTGCTAACCTCCTTGTACTAGGTGTCCTCAATTTGTAAGTTGAGCAACTTCTCCCTTAGGTTTGTATTTAAGAGAATCACCAAATATATCTAAGGCCTCCTACTTAAAGCATCAACCACCTTATTTGTCACTTATTTTATGTAAGTAATATCAAAATCATATTCACTTATTAGCTTGGACCACCTTCTCTATATCATATTCAAGTGGTACTGAGTGAATGTGTGTTGCATACCACAATGATCAATCCTTAGTTTAAACTTCCTTCCTAGTAGGTAGTGTCTCCAAATATTTGGGGCATAAACATTTGTTTCCATTTCTAGAGCATGAGTTGTGTAGTTATCCTCATGGGTTCTAAGTTTTATTGATGCATATGCTATTACTATTCCTTTTTACATCAGTACATAACCCAATCCTTCCTTGGAGGCATCGGTGCAAACCAAAAATTCTTGCTCCATATCTAGTACCTTCAAAATCAGTGCCGTTGTTAGTAATATCTTTAACCTTTGGAACACCTCTTCACATTTTTCAGTCTAAACAAAATTCTTGTTTTTTATTTGGAGCTTGATAATGGGGCTTTCTATCTTCAAAAACCCTTCGACAAATCTGTGATAATACACTGCCACGCCCATGAAACTTTGTATTTCATGAAATTGTTTGGTGTCATCTATTCCATGATGGCCTCGATCTTCACAAGGTCTACCACAATACCCTCCCCAAAGATAATGTTCCCAATATAATAAATCTTGGACTGGTAAAATGAACACTTTGACAACTTCCCATATAGTTGCTTCAGTCTAAGACATTTTAAAACTAACCTCAAGTGTTTGTCATGCTCTCTTGGGGTATTTGAGTAGATCAAAATATCATTGATAAAGAATTGTACAAACTTGTTTAAGTAATCCCAAAATATTCCATTAATCAAACTCATGAAAACACATGGGGCATTTGTCAAACCAATGGGTAAAAATACAAATTCATAATGCCCAAATCTTGTCTTAAAGGTTGTCTTCAAGATATATTATTCCTTGATTCTCAATTGATGATATCTTCACCTTAGATCTATCTTTGAAAACAAAATTGCATGCCTCATTTGATCAAACAAGTCATCTATCCTTGGTAGAAAATATTGATTTTTTATCGCCAGCTTGTTCAACTAGCAACAGTCAATGCACAAACGCCAAGACCCATCCTTCTACTTAATAAAGATTGCAGTGACTCCCCATGGATATATGTTAGGTCGTATGAAACCCAAGTCCAATAATTCCTTTATTTAGATTTACAACTCCTTTAATTCTGGAGCTAACATGAAATATGGTGCCTTTGCAATAGGCTCTGTGCCCAGTTTAAGGTCAATGGTGAAATCAATTTCCCTTTTTGGGGGTACTCCAGGAAATTCTTTAAGAAATACATCCTTGAATTCAATAAGAATTATATTCTTATCGATATTTTCATAGTCGCCCTTATCATTTATAGCTACCACCATGAACATTTGACATCCCCTTTATTTATACTTCATCAATTGCATTGATGAGATGAACCTTAGGGACACCCCTATGTTATTTATGCTCAAGGAATTTCTTAGCTTGTTGTCATCTATGAAATGCAATATTTTGTCCTTGCAATCTAGAATTTCCTCATGTTGCTCAAACCAATCCATTCCTATGACTACATCATAGGATCCTAAGATTGTAGAGTACAAGGACACCTTGGTTTTACATTCTCCCAAATCCACCTCATAGTCCCTTACCATCTTCATTACATTTCTTTTCATACCATATTTCATCTCTACATGCCTAAAATCATGTTGTGAAATTGCTTCACATTTAATTTTTGATAATGCATTCAAATAAATAAAAGAATTAGTAGCTCCCGTATTTGTTAAAATGACAAAACTTGTACCATCAATATTACCTAACGTCTCTACAACAATGGTCTAGTGTTCATCCTAGTGATTATCCACTATCGCATGCATTTGGTGAGCCTTTCCCAGATCTTCCACCATGGTTTAGGTTTGGGTTGAATTGATATTACCTACCTTCGGAGGGAAATCCCTATCATAGTGTGGGCCTCCACAAGTCCAACCCCCCTCTTAGGACCTTGGCTCCTACTATAGGTTGAACTAGAAGTTGATCTAGGTCCCTATTGGTAAGAGTAAGACTATTATGATTGTTACAATGTTGGTGTGGTATGATGTTGTGGTGGTTGTCAAGTTTGATGAGATACCATGTCTGACTGTTGATTTGGATGTCTATATGGTGTTCTTCCATTTTTTGTTGACCAGTTTTGATGACTGTGCATTGGTCCCCTATGAAATTTATGTGACTCACATTACTTCCATTTGACACTCCTGACCCTGCATGTTTAGGAGGCCTGCATGGTCCAATGTTTAATATCTCCTCCTCTGTGATAATTTCCCATTGAACTACTTCATGCAAGGTGTGAAGCATCAAGATCCTAACCTTACCCCTAATGTTAGAATTTAGTTCATACAAAAATTCGTTCACTCTAAGATTTTATGTGTTTAAGTGAGGGGAATAATGAAGTAGCTCCATGAAATGAGCCTCATACTCAGGCACTGAGTGACTTCCCTGCATCAGTGCATTAAATTCATTTAGTTGTCTTTCGATGCACTCTTTTGGTAGGTAATGTTCTCTAAAATTTTCTTGAAATAATTCCCAAGTTACCTCTGAGATATCCATCCCTACCTGGGGTAATAATGCCTTCCACCAAAGTAAATCATTTCCCTTTAACTGAAATATACCCATATTGGCCTTCAAGTTTGAGGTGTAGTCTCTTAGGGTGAAGCCCATATCCATGTTTTCTAGCCATGCCTCTACAGTTTGACCATCTATGGAACCCTAAAATTATAGAAATTTTACCTTCTCCAAATCTCGACGCACATCACTTCTTGCAGGGTTTTGGGGTGCTTCATTTTGCACGATAGGTCCTTCGTGTTCCTACTCCAAATGGTTTATCAATTCCTTAGACATATGCTAGAGTGGCCTCATTATGTTCAAAACATATGTTACAAGTATTTATTCATGTGCCATGATGCACTCCCTGTCATTAGGTGGAATGACATGACTTGGTTGTTATGGTGGCAACATATCGCACCCTTTAGCCGCCCCATTCCTTCTTGCGCCCCTTCTAGACATGATACCTATTTTGATAACACCTTATTTACATTAGTACAACTTGAGTAGTACATATTGATGAAAAGGTGACAAGTGTCAATATACCACACAATTAGTGATTATTTATGAGTTTGAATCATATATGAGCGTATATCAGTTTAAGAACACACACAGACACACACACACATATATATATTATCATTGTTAAAGAAGGGAACCTCCTATGTAAATAAACATTTTCGAATGGTTAGTTTTCTAACTATAATGTAACTCATTGAGTTAATTATTATACCCTTCTTGAAAATCTAGGCATGGTAAAGTACCTTCATATAATCATCATACCATGATTACATATCCAAGAGTCTTGATATTTTTTTGTATGTATTAAAATTTTCAAGGTCATACCACTTGGATGGTATTAATGATATAGTACTTAATCCATAACAAAACATACCAGTGTTCCTAAATCGCCAAAGTTGTAAATTCATAATATTACCAACATATTGTATGGCATAATATTGCTTTGATAATGAGGTCTCAAGGTTCCTTTACATGTAAATTTACTATAGTATGATTATCAAACCATGAAGGGTTTGTCTAGTGGTTACAATCATCCATAGCTATAATATAGAAAGTAACTCAAAATTTGTCATTCAAAACACATATTAAATTCAAGTTCAAAACACATGCATATTTAGAAAATACCCTTTCAAAAAGGTATTCATATGCCTTGTAATACCCAATACACTCCTCATCCCACTTGTTATGTTCGTAGTACTATATAATAATATACCTTTCAATGAAATTGAGTAAAATTTCTTTGAAAATTTCATGTAATATAAATGGAATCATAAAAAGTCAACTTAACTCAATCAATCAATTTAACTTAATGAAACAATAATGGAGAACTCAATCACGAAAATTAAACCAACTTATGAAAATAAAATATATATATATATATACATAATTATTATTTCATATACCATGTACATAATTATTATTTCATAGTTAAGGCTAAGTTCATTCATCCATCTCTTCATTTAGTTAGTTAGGACACTGCACGTCAAGGGATAATCGAGTTTTCTAATGGTTACATCCAATCATCAGTTCTTAGAAACATCATGTGATTCAAATGCTAATTTTGGATATGGAGAAAAGATAAATCATGAACAATTATTGCCAAATTCTTTGTCTCATGGTCACAATAATTTGTGATTATATCTCATGAAAATGCTTTGTAGGTTGCAACTAAGAAAACAAATGATGTGCAATTGTATTTAACACGCGACGTGTAGCAAATGAAAGAAAACCGATAGTAAATGATTGTTATTTGCATGATCTGTTTCTTATCCTTGTCTAACAACAAAGGTGTAGGTCAAGACGGCTTTAAATTAAAAATATTGTCAATTAAAACAAATTGAAAACATGAGCATGGATCGACCAAGCAAATATAAGTTGAAGGTTAAATACAGTTTTAGATTTCAATGTATGATTTTTTTTTTTTTTCACTTGTTGAAATAGATTAATCACGTGACTTAGATTGGGACCACTGTAGGGTTCCATTATGGCTTATTTGACAACTTCAACAGGGCAATAAGAGCATATAGTGTAGAGAAATTGTATGTGTTTTTAAGATACTTCTGTTTTAATGATGGTTTCTAAACTTATAGGAAATTGTATATATATGGAAGATATGCGCATATATGGAAATTGCACATATACGGAAGATATCCACATATCTTCCGTATATCCCTAACATTCTTATATGTGCATATCTTCCATATATGCACGTCGTTTATGTATCTGCATCGTATATGCCAATATCTTCCGTATATGCGCAATTTTTGTATATGCACATATCTTCCGTATATGCACAATTTTCGTATATGCGCAAATTCCATATACAAAAATTACGCATATACGGAAATTGTGCATATACGCAATATATGCGCATATCATTCGTATATCCGCAACATTCGTATATTGTATATGTGCATCTACCGTATATGCGCAACTTCCGTATATGCGCATATCTTCCGTATATGTGCAACTTCCGTATATTAGCATATCTTTCGTATATGCGTAAATTTCTTATATGTGCATATCTTCCGTGTATGCATATATAGAATATATGCGCATATCTTCCGTATATACCTAATTTTCTTGTATGTGCATATCTTCTATGCGCATATACGAAAATTGTGCATATATGGAAGATATGCGCATATACAGAAATTGTGCATATATGGAAGATATGCGCATATCTTCCGTATATCCCTAACTTTCTTATATGTGTATATCTTGCGTATATGCACGTCGTTTATCTATCTGCATCGTATATGCGCAAATTCCATATACAGAAATTGTGCATATATGGAAATTGTGTATATACGGAAAATATGCGTGATCGTGAAGGTAACCATCTCCTTCACATAACCTTCTCCGCTGCTTCCACCTCCACTAGTTAGTGATATTTCCCATGGAAGAATCCTTCAAGCATCGTATACAACATATTTTTGCCGCAACATCGTATATGGAAAGATAAGATCAATCACTGAGATGAGCAGGGGGGTAGGAGTGTACTGGTTTTTTAATCCCGGCTGAAGTCCCACACTCCATCACAGCTGTTGATCTCATAGTCAAATTTTGAAATCATAGTCAACTACGGGGTTAGGACTGCCATTAACCCATGCACGAGTTGAAGTCCACATACCGTAGGATCTAAGGCCTTCGTCATCCAACGGATATCAGGTTGGAATAAGCACAAAAGTCAATCCAGAAAGCCAGACCCAAAAAATTATAAACCACAACCTAGAATGCTATCAGTCCGAATGGTGGTAACATCGCGCAAGTTCTCGTGCGATGATGCAACAACCGTCGGATTGAGAACCAGATCAACGGTCATGATTTTATTGCTAATCACATTTTGCAGAAGTCAAGGGCTGAAGGGTGTGGAAACACTGCGATATGCGATGAAAGCATTAGAAACAAGAGCTCGGGACATCACCATGGGAATCATGAAGGACAAAATCCGTGGCAGACAAACATGAAGGATATAGCTCTTGGGAACCTCATTGGACATTGAAGAAAGGGATGAATTCATCAAGGACAAGGCTCATCATACGAAAAGGAAACATCTACCAAATGGGCATATATAAAATCCTCAAGATTCTTTGAAGCAATCCTCATAGGAGGGTTCACTGATCTAGAAAGGAACTAAGTGTTTCGTCCAGAATTCCAACTTATGGAAATCATGAGATGATTGTTTGATGACATGAGAAATGAAGCAGATCAAG
This sequence comes from Pinus taeda, assembly GCA_000404065.3. Classification (NCBI taxonomy): domain Eukaryota; kingdom Viridiplantae; phylum Streptophyta; class Pinopsida; order Pinales; family Pinaceae; genus Pinus; species Pinus taeda. The sequence goes on along the minus strand of APFE031094219.1, from coordinate 60,147 downwards.
GGATTGAAGATCTTTTCAATCAAGGAATCTGTTGGAAGAAGCCTAGATGACCTAAAGGTAAAATGAGGTATGTATGCTTGTGTTTAATATTATAATGTCATGTCGTATGGTTGTAGGTAACATGGATCATTACTTCTATCTTGAGAAGCATGATCAAGAGAAAAAGGATCTCCTCCTCTGAAAGGATGCAGGAAGGCATAAGTCACACTAGATGAAATCAACATAATATGTCCTCATATGAAGTATGAGATAGTTGACCACAATGAAGAAACTCTGATTCAAAGCTCCTGTGAATGGAATGTGTGAGAAAGGAAGAGATCATGAGATATGCAACCCTGATGAAGGAAATCAAAATCCAAAATACCAAGAAGATTTGACTAGGAAATCTCCTGGAAAGATATGAAGACTCTTATGGAAGTCTGAAAAAGATGGAGATCGTTGATTATGGATATATTTCGGAGATGTGTCAACATGTATGCAGGATTCTAGTACCTACAAAAATATGTCATGATGAGGAGCCGTCTCGAAAGGTACAATTTGATTTTAATGTTATGTTTTGATTTCTTGAATAATATATGGATGAGTTCATGCAGGGTTATTGGCAGAGTTGTAAGTATAAGTACAACTATAATTCATGTGGAGGATGGAAATTCCTGAAATAAACATGATAAGGAAGAAGTAGCCATATGATGAAGGTTCCAAATATGTATCAAGAACTCCACTTTCCATGAAGAAAGGAATGACATGACGAACCAAGAAGGAAAGTGATCGATGGTTAATTCCCTACAAGGAAGAAGCTCGACTGAATTTCATGACATTAAGAAAATTGATCAAGCAGCTGAAGGACCCACGAAGAAGAATCTACTGATGAAAAAGAGAGTCCCTAGTTAAGAGGGAGATCTACAAAGTCCCTAATTGAGAGGGAGCTTGGGAAAGTTCCTGGTCAGAGGGAACTTGGGTGCATTCCTTTATAGGAATGGGCATATCCTCCCTTAAGAGGGAGATATATACACAACATTCTTGTCTTCACCTGGGAAGAAAGAATGGGAGGATTGGGTAATCATCTGGCATCTGATTCTCTTTGAGGATGTGTAGGGAATCCAAGATAAGTGTAGGCAAGAGGACTGATATTATTTGAGGTTTGGGAATCCAAGATAAGAATAGTACTAGAAGGTCATACTCAGTGAACACTCAGGTGGGTATGTACCTTGAGAGACAATGATGAAGGTGTCTATAATAATTGGTCTCGCCAATGTTGTGCTCTAATCTAATGAGAGATAGAGTTGGCAGTCAAGGCCTTCATTGAAGCCTGATTCAATGACATTAATTCACTGTAGTCCCTGTTCTTTGGGATCATGTGGCATCGGCATAAGCCATGGTTGATGAACGCGAAATCAGAATTTGTTAGTCAGAGAAATGATGCACATGGGTTGGTAGCCAAAGCCGATGTCAGAACCCATTTCCCAACACTATCCTTAGAGTCTCTTAATGGTGCATTTATGTTTCTATAGAGGTGGAAATAACGCTCACCACCATGGCTAGGACGAGTCATCTCACACATCTCTCTGGAATGCTCCTATCCCCGGTACCGGAGATCTTACATATATTTTTACTATTTCTCATTGAACTTTACATCCTCTATTTGATTATGGTACTACACTGGTAGACACTGCATAGGAGGCCTCATGTTTGCCTAGAAGGCATTCGTAATATTTTAATAACCGAGGCGATATTGTATCTGGGGTTCAATAGGACCATACTAAAATTCTATATCTTTGGAAGAAACAGATTACATATTTTTATATCTTGTGTTCATTTAAAGACTTAAGTATCATATGCTGTGATAGAAGGTGGAGGTGCTTGGGATGTTTGTGATCTTTCTATAGTTAAATTTTCTCCCGATTACATTCTAAGCCACGTTTGTATTTGCAGTTTCCACTGGAACTTCCCTTCTCAGGTTTTTGATGGTTTGTTCTGCTTCTTATTTACATTTCTTTCTAGTCTTCGTTTGCGTGGGGGATTTGTATCTCAAGGGGTACTCTCCTTGTTTTATGAATTATGCACATTACTACTTAGGGTTTGCTGCACCGCTGGTACTCAGTGTCTCTAGTGTGGCGAAATTACGTGGCGGTGCTTTCCTGATGATTTTTATTTCTCGATGGTAATTGAAATCTTTCTGATGCCTGGAGTTCTCTATTGTTGGATCATTATTTTTGATTATGTAAATAAGTGATTTGACTCCACTACAACTTAGGGGTGGTGGAGATGCAGGTGCCCATCGAGGGTCCTTCCTTTTGGCAGTGATCCTGGTTATCATATTCTTCTGATCTGTGTTGGTTGGGATTTTGGATCTGGAAGATCCTTTAAGTTGTGCGTATGTCCATTTCCGTTTATAACATTCTATATTCTTTAAATGTCCCTCATTCCACGTGGTCTATTTTAGGAAAGTGACGACTTTCTTCTCTAGTCTATTTCTCTTGGTGGTGATTTTGTGCATTTATTTCTGCCATGCACCATTTTCTGTGGATGTTTGGTTGGCCTGTCTCGAACAAAGGACTCTGATCCTTTGTATAAAACCATGTAGATTCACAAGCTCATGCAATGTACTAAAGCATAGGACAAGAATCTACTTCTCATTTCAACCAGCGGAAGGCAATGGATCGATGAAAATAATATGAACAAGAAGAAGATAAATCAATGACACATAACAGAAGACGTATCTGGGGAAATCCACTGCTCAAAACCACGCTATCTGTATTGCATATATCAGAAATATGAGTGAAGATACAAATCATGTTCTCACTACAACAAATCTGCACAAGTATGCTCAACTCTCTCAACTCCCAAGCTAGCTAGCTAATTCTGCAGCTCTCCAAGCCCCTAATCTCTTGCATAACTCATAGGATGAATAACACACATTTAAAAGGAATTAATGCTTCCAAAAATGCACAATCCAAACATAAGTTATTCTTTGATTGCATGCATGAGATTTACAACTCAGTAAATCACACAATTGATAGTACATTGTCCCTGCACTCTAGTCTCAACTGGGTCTTTCTCAAAATTGACATGCATGAGTTTCTGATGAGGGAATCTTCAGTTAACTAGAGTGACACTTGTGGATGCACTAGTGCACCAATAAACTGTTAAATCTCTATTAGTTCCACAAATAGTTTGGAACTAATTTCACTGAACATAACTCAGTAAACTAAGTGATTTAATTTCCAACTCAATTTAAACACATACTTGACCCCTAAAACTTAGGGAGCACATATACATGACTACAAAAATACTTACAACTCGAAATTCCTAATCTAATTAAGTTAATTAATATTAATTAACTATTTACAAGTTGATATGAGAAGAGAGTTCGATTTTCATTCTCAGTTTAATTCAAGGACAAATTAAACTAGAATTTCTTGTTGCATTTCTCAACACTCCCTCTCAACAAGAAAGGGATTATCAGCTACCCCGATCTTGCCTCTATGAAACTTGAATTTACATCTTGAAAATGCCTTTGTCAAAATGTCAGCATCTTGGTCCCTCGTGGGAATATACTCTGACAACATAATCCGCCTTAATACATAATCTTTGAGATGATGATATCGAATATCAATATGCTTGGACCGATCAGGAAAAATTTGATTTTTAGAGAGTTTGATACAACTCTGATTATTACAGTAAACCACAGTTGGATCCATCTGCTAACCAAATAAACCAATCAAGATCTTTCTCATCCAGATGGTCTCACATGCTGCCTGACTCGCAATTTCTGTATATGGAATTTGCGCATATACGATGCAGATACATAAGAGACGTGCATATACGGAAGATATGCACATATAAGAAAGTTAGGGATATACGGAAGATATGCGCATATCTTTCGTATACGCATACACGGAAGATATGCATATATAAGAAATTTACGTATATACGGAAGATATGCGAATATACAAAAGTTGCGCATATACGGAAGATATGCACATCGTTTATGTATCTGCATCATATATGAGCAAATTCCATATACAGAAATTGCACATATACGAAATATATCTTCCGTATATTTGCAATTTTCGTATATGCGCAATTTCTATATATGGAATTTGCCCATATACGATGCAAATACATAAACGATGTGCATATACGGAAGATATGCACATATAAGAAAGTTAGGGATATATGGAAGATATGCACATATCTTCCGTATATGCACAGCTTTCGTATATGCGCATATCTTCCGTATATGCGTATAGAAGATATGCACATATAAGAAATTTACGCATATACGGAAGATATGCGGATATCTTTCATATATGCACAATTTCTGTATATGCGCATATACAGAAATTGTGCATATACGGAAGATATTTGCATATCTTCCGTATATGCATAAATTTATTATATGTGCATATCTTCCGTGTATGCATATACGGAAGATATGCGCATATCTTCCGTATATCCCTAACTTTCTTATATGTGCATATCTTTTATGCGCATATATGGAAATTGTGCATATGCAGAAGATATGGGCATATACGGAAGATATGCGCATATCTTCTGTATATCCCTAACTTTATTATATGTGCATATCTTCCGTATATGCAAGTCGTTTATGTATTTGCATCGTATATGCGCAAATTCAATATATAGAAATTGCACATATACGGAAATTGTGCATATACGAAAGATATTTCCATATATGCGTAAATTTCTTATATGTGCATATCTTTCATGTATGCATATACAGAATATATGCGCATATCTTCAGTATATCCCTAACTTTCTTGTATGTGCATATCTTCTATGCGCATATACGAAAATTGTGCATATATGGAAGATATGCACATATATTCCGTATATCCCTAACTTTCTTATATGTGCATATCTTCAGTATATGCACATCGTTTATGTGTCTACATCGTACATGCGCAAATTCCATATACAAAAATTGCGCATATATGGAAATTGTGCATATATGAAAGAACTTGAACAACTGACATCGTTATCGTCTTCCTCCTCTTCGTCTTGTTTGTCAAGACCCTTAATTATCACAGTTTCCATAATGCTCTTTGCTTTCTGATACTTAGTAATTATGTCCTTTGCTGCTGCTACATGCCAGTCCTCCTCAAGAATATGAAATTGCAATTCTTTGCTGAGCAGTGAAAGCTTGTATGCATCTGTAGATGGATATGTATGTAGATTATTAACAGGATTCGACTTATGGAGATACTTGTCCCCAGAGGGGTTAGAGTCCTCATCTAAAGTTCCACTTGTTGGATAGAAAGTCACAGATCTTTGACTCATCTCACTACTATTCTTCGATCCTCTGGATGTTTTACTCAAACATGGCCTAGATTGTACTGAAGAAGAAGATGAGTCAATAGAGGTGGGTTTTTTCTCAGAAGAATCATATGAATTGGAGTCACTTACAGATGAAAATAATTAAAGCTTCGACTTCTTGGTACTGCTAGCCATAAATAACGAATTGAGAAAATTTGCGAGCTTCCTGCATGGAGAAGTTGGCTTCTTGGGCTTCTTAGAATCCTTTCGAGCTTGAGAGTTTGACTTTAAATTAACCTGATAATCTACAGGGATGAAAGGCTTCTTCATAAAATGAAATTCCCCATCTCTAACAGATGATTTTCCATGTAAAGCTCGAGTGCATTTTCCACCAACAACCCATTTCCCTGCTCTGTCTTCAAAACCCACATGATGTAAATTTCTTTCTATTTTAGCAGTAGCAATAGAAGAAGTTTGTTAGCAGAGAGATTCTGCATCTAAAGAGAAATATGGGCAGCTGGAGGTGGAATCCCTTGTATATGTATTTCTTCTCTATATGCGCATATATTCCATATATATGTGCCTCTTCTGTATAGGTGCATATGCAAAATATATGCACATATACAAAAGTTGTGCATATATGGAAGATATGCAATACATAAGATGCACATATAGAAAATTTATGTGACTTCTGTATATGCACATCTTTCGTACATGCACAAGTTCTATATATGAACATATCTTACATATACGCATAGACATTTTGACAATAGTATTGAACCTTGTTGCTAATGGGCTCTCTTCTCTTGAAAGTGAGATGAAGTTCTTTGCATAGTGAAATGCCTCCTAGGAGGCTTGCTAGTGATTAGTTTTTTAGAGCAAGATCTGCCTATGAGGCTGAAGAAACCACTAGAAGCTTTTGGTTGATGAACCTATTTGATTTGGGAAGAATCACTCAGGTTCTTATGAGGAATCTTGAACCACCAGGAGGTGCCTTAGAACTCTATTCCTTCAACAACGATGCCTAGGTCGCTCTCCCAATCAACAATAACAAATTTCTTAATGGTATTCTAATCCCTCTATTCTCCTTGATGTTAGAGGTCGGGGTCTAGGCAGGCTTGGAGGTCGGCCCCTTTAATGTTATGAATGTATAAAACATAATCAACATGTTTTTCTTCAATATGTTTTGTCTAGACAAACTAATACAACATGTTACAAATATTCATAATTGGTGAAATTGCAAGCATACATATATGTGTTCATATAAATAACAAATTTGTAATTTGTAAAAGAGATTAATTTATATTTTATTTTTCTTGCCATAAAATTATTAATGTAAAAATCCAATGATGAATATTTCTCTTATAAATTTAACGAAAAATTATGTTTTGAGCTACTAGATAGTTACCTTGAGAGATTATATTTTGACTTACTTCATAGTGAGCACTACATGGTAAAAATTATATATATTCATCATGTTAATAGTTTTAAATGTTGCACCAATTCTTCACATATAAGGTTTGGTTTTTTCTAATTTTATTATTTTAAAAATAAAAAACAATCAATTTTCTTTGTGAAATTAGCCTCACAATTGTATTCCTTGTCCACAATTTTTACGTATTTATTCCTCATTTAAATGGAAATATTGCAGCAATACAAACAATTATCTTATACTTTCTTCTTAAAAAATATCATTTAAAAAGAATTCAAAATCCATAGAAAAATTAATATATATGTGTACAATTTTCTACATTCCATATTTAATATAGATTTGTTTTATAGATATTTTAAAATATAAAAAATATGAAAAACATTTAATATGTGAAACAACATACCATGAAATTTTATTAATTTAGATGTAAAATATAAAATCCATTCGATTTTACAAAATATAATATTATAAATTTTCTAAAACCATGATCATTACATTTATTTTAATTCGTAATTTATATAATAATAAAATTTATAAAGAAATATAATAAACATAACCATTCCATTTGTCAAAATAAATGCATTTCTCAATTAAAAAAAGAAAAAGAAACTCATATATGTGTGTGTGTGTGGGTGTGTGTGAGCGTGTGAGGGAGGTGTCCATATCTAATATAAGTAAATCTACACCTTTACTTACTTTTATTCATAACTTAGTTGCCTTAAATATTAAGCAAATTATTTATTGATTATTTATAATAAGACATTAAAAAAAGAGAGTAGAAAGTGGTTGTTATGAGCTTCCAAGAAATAATCCACAACTATATTACCTCAAGGATGCTTTTTCAAAATCAAGTCATTACAACAATATTCATCAAAATAACAATAATAAGAGTTCTAATGAAGCATGTAAGATAATCTCAATTGAATATTTATTTCTAAATAAAATATTAAAAGATATAACATAATTATTATAGGGATTCATGAAATATATCCATTAATTATCATTCCTTATTCCTTATTTGAAACATAATTAAAAATAACGAAATATCTCATTAATATAAATACAACTTTAAACCAAGCTACTTATTTAAAAATAAATAAAAAACTTTAAATAAAATTTTACATTAATTTTAATTCTTTATATTAAATGTAATTAAAAATAAAAATAACTAAATAACTCTTAACCTCGATATAATTTTATACCATGTTATTATTTGAGAAAAAAATAAAAGGAAAAACATGGTCAGAAATTTCATTTAACACGAAAATAGAATAACTTAATTTTATACCATGTTTTTATTTGAAAAAAAAAGAAATAACATAGCTAGAAATTTCATTTAACAAGAAAATGGAATAACTTTTCCAAATCTGTTGCATTAAATCCCTTTCTATATTATAATTCCTTTTTAAATGAGAAATGCAAAAGGATGGACAGAGAATAATTTTTCAAAAATCACAAATTGAAAATGACTTAAAATGTGTTCACTTTGTTTTTTTTTTAAATCAGAATATATATTAATAATCATTGTAGACTTCAAATCAGAAATCACAAATTGGAAATGACTTGGAAATGTGTCTACCCTTTTCTTTTTCTAATTTAGAATATATATAATAATCATTGTATACATTAACTCGACCCTCGGGCTATCCTAATTTCCAAACGTAAAACCAAAGAATCAGAAAATACATAGAAAATTTGCACCGTTATTCCTCGAAAGACCAAAATAATATAAATAATTATTGACTTGATCTGTTTTGTGATTTGTGTGTTATGTTAGCAGTTGTCTATAATGAGATTTTTTGAAAGTTTTTTTCGCGGATTTTTCTGGTCAAAAGCCGGCAGTAATTTATTGGAATCCCAAATTTGACAGCTAATTTCTGCACAATCAAAAGGTCCCAGGAGTTTTCCAAGGTGCTGAATCCAAATATGAAGTTAAAAAACTATTTTAACTGCTAAAAATCAAGATTTAACCTCATTTCTTCCGCCATCACCAAAATCTCCAAAAAGTCGCATTATAGACAACTCCATTATGTTATAAAACCAGCATAAAGATCTATGATTTGATCAAGTTCCACAATACCAATCATGTGTAACTTTATCAAACCAGCAGGAAGATCTATGATTTGATTTTACACATCAAAGAGCATCTCAAATGTGTCTCCTTTGGTTGAGTTTGCCCAACTTCCAGAGCTATTAGAGGAACAAACTCAGAACCTCCAACAGGAACTTCAGCAAATTAAGGAAACATTAGAAGCACAACCTTCGTTCTGCAAGCAGTTCCCATGGCGGTCCTGCTCTAACCGGCGGTGCAGAGATGAAGCTTATCAACGAATCTTTTATAGTAGACTACAGGAAGCCTTTTCATTTCTTGAATATTTGGTTATGGAATATGCTGAGGCTAAGAATATTAGCGTGCTTGGCGAGGGTTGATTTCAGCACCACGTTGGCATCCCCAATAAATAAACTATTGGTAATATCAAGCTGCACAGGATCCTCTGCAACAATGGCGATATAATCCAAATAACAACCGATGCTCCTCGTCTGAGTCAATCCACCGAGCTTTAGTTTGATTCCAACTCCTCCGAAGCCCGTGGCCTTGTTATACAGTGAACTCCTGTGAGGATATTGGCTTGACCTGTCACTGCAATCCCCACAGCAGCCGAAAAGATGACAACGTCCATTACAACGTTGTCGTCGTTGCCCATGAGGTTTATGCCCACGCCGCTGAATTTCTTCTTGTCGGGCTTCCGCGGGCGGTAATGCGCTGCCCCAGGAAAGAATTCCGGATATATGTCTAGTGAACGCCCTGAACCATGATGCCAAACGACTGGAAATGCTAGATATAGCAATTATCGGATGTTCAAATTTTGAATTTGGGCAGGGCGGGTTCACTAGCTCAAATTTCGAATTTGGGCGGGGCTGGTTTGTTCGGTTAACATGGAGTAACACGCATGCTCAGCTTGTCACATCTCAGATGCGCGTCCAGATGCATAGCATGGTAGGGTTTTATGTAGGTTATTCATGGTATGGTTTTAGGAAAGCGTTTGTCCAGAAATATTCAGGTGTGTCAGCGTGATTGTACTATAGTGTATGATAATGGAATGATGGCGCGATTTATATTTCAGATTTTATAGCATTTTAAATACGGTTTGACATGACTATTCGATACCCAGAGCATATTGATTTCTGTTTTTTTTCAATGGCAGTGGCATGAAGGCGTGTTATATCGAGGTATCGAGCGGCCATGTCAAGCCACATTTAAAATGCTATAAGGGCTAAAATAGGAGTCACCATAGAATGATAGTAATGTAAAAAAACATTTATAAAGCTATAAAAGTGATTGATAGATCTATAAAGTTGGAAATAAGCCATGTATATCAGGTTTGTTACCATGCATGAAATCACATTCTTAAGTTCCACACACTAAAGGTTTTTAAGATGCACTAAATCACATATAAAAGTTTAGTATAATGCATCAAATCACAATATCAAGTTGATTTTAGAAACGAAGTCGTTAATAATGTCACAGCTACCAAAAGGCTGATGTGTTACGAAGCTCATTTAAGGAACGAAACCTTTAACTTTAATAATATCACAACCGCCCAAAGGGTGATGTGGAGAGTAATGTGATGACATCATCTATTTTTAACACAAAGCATGTGAAACTTCCCAGCATCACTATACTCCTACTCACTTCATGGGAACTTAATGCATTCATCAAAACTTAAATGATTTGTAAAAAGATTTGAGTGCATGAAGTGCTTAAGATTTAAGTTTCGAATGCATTCAAATTCATTAGGTTAATAAAATAAATTCGTATTTATGTTTTTATAGATTATAATAATATATTTTTTAATACATTCACAAAACTAAATTAGTATATTTTATTTTTATAAATTGTTATGTGAGTTTTACCTCGGTCATTAAGAATTTAGTTGAGAGAGAAAACTATTAGGGATGTTATTAGTGTTATTCATATGGATAATTAGAAGAAGTAATGGAAAATAAATAAACAACGATAGAAGTTAGAAGTTTAAATTACACTAGAAAGATTACATAAATTATTTTAAAAATATATATATTTCTAATAGTTTAATAAGGTTAGAAAGGTTACATTTTAATACTTAGTACATTTAAATGAAGATGATGGTGATATTGGCGCTAATGAGGTTGTGTTGATGGTGTTGGATACTGCCAACATACGAGGGGTTCTCCCCAATGTGAAGTCTTAATTAGAATTGACATCGTTTGGAGTAGGAGCCCCATACGGAGTATCGGCTCCGCCAACATAATTTAAGGTTCACCTTGGTTTCAACGGATAACATAAGAGATTATATACATAAACCTTAAATAAGCAAGTAAGTTGACAATGCGAAATGTTGATTGCAATGTGTAAAAGGAGACCTTCATGAGTGGGAGACAAAAGTAAGCCTATAAAAGAAAGTAATAATATAACCTAAGAGAGACACATGAGAGCATGAAAATATTTGTTAAAAAAATAGTTCACATAACGATCATTAAAGCGAATACAACACATATTCAACAATATGAATACCAAAGGCATAGAAATAGTTCAATTTCTCTAGTACATATGAACACAACATATACAGTAAACATCCCAAAAATAGTCCTAAAACATTTGCAATACATGCATGAAAATGTGTTGGCTCATTGATCTTCAATATTAGGTGAAAGATCCAAGTATACAATTACAATGGTGAGGCACTAGTTCCAGTACTGGAACATTAAATCACTTCTTGTTTCTCCAAAGAATAGTTTTATCTCCTATTCCAAGTAGAGAAGCCAAGACTAGCTCTCCAAAGCTTAAGCCTCCAAAATTCCTCTGCTTGAGTTATGAGCTTGCTTTTATAACAAGAGGAATGACCTTTCATATATCCCCATGACTCTTGAGGTACCCTCATGACTCTTAGACTTCTGATATAACATTTGGACTTCTCTATGAATTTTGGACTTCTCCTAAAGACTTAGAGAGATTTTGAGGTCTAAAATGGGCTTCTTATGGAATATTATAAAATAATAGTGGAAATAATAAAATAAGATTCAATTACCTCATCAAATTTTGGAGGAAAAAATAAATGCTATTTTTTTCAACTTGTATTTTCAACTTATCTCCCCAAAGTTTTACTCAAATTTTGAGCAGGAGCACTCGTTGTATGCGGAATTTAATTCTCCATCCTAGGAGTACCATGATGGATACTTTCGATGGACCCTGCTACACGAAAAATAAGAAATACACGAAAAAACATGATTGCAATCACATTTTTTTTGTATGTATTTCTTATTTTTCGTGTAGCAGGGTCCATCAAAAATATGCAACATGGGTACTCCATGGATGAGGAATTAAATTCTGCATCTAACAAGTGCTCTGACTCAAAATTTGAGTAAAACAGTGGAAAGATAATTTGAAAATACGAGTTGAAAAAATAGGTTTTTTTTTATTATTATTTATTTATTTATTTATTTTTCAAAAAATGGAATCATTCCCCATGGTTGACATTATCATATTAACTCCTATTAGTTATTAAAAAGTTTATTTTGGTTGTACATTTTTGCTTTAAGGTCCATTTTTACCTCAAAATTTCTCTAATGACTCTTGAACTTCTATTGCACTTATTTGTCCACATGTGACTTTTCATATTCCACATATGACTCTTGGACTTCCACATTACATTTTTTCCTTTTCCTTTTGATAATTACATCATTACATCTACAATTGATGTGGCAAGGCACATGGACAGATATGACATAGTGATGATACTTGTACAAGTCACAACTTGGTAATGATGTCATGGACTTCATGATAAGGTGGCAATGCCAAGTTGTTTTGCTTGCTTTTTTTCTTTCATTCTTGATGGTAGACCTAATTAGTACTTCATATTCATGGAAGATCTTCTTTGTTCTTCATCTTTGTTGAGTGATAAAAGGTGTCTTTTTAACTCCTAATTATCTTCACATTAATTGCCAATCCAGGTACGATTTTTTATTTCAAGAGTGTACTCAGCATGAGGCGGCTATTTACTCAAGAGTAATGTTTCTAAATTGCAGTACAATGTTTCAAATACAAGAGTAAACGGATGCTTGAAATATAATCTAATTGCAATGGCAAGAAACTTAATACTCTGAAACTAGATCATTCACTCAATAAACTACAACAATCATCAGTGAAGGATGCAGTAGTAATAACTCTTTCCTCTGTCAACTGATGCAAATGAAATAAAACAAGATCCTCAATCTGAGAACTTAGACAGTGATAGTCCATGTCCTTTACAATTGTTGATCTTACACTCCACACCAAAACAGTTAACTAGAAATGACAATTCAATCAATAATGTTGCTAGTAGAAATGGAATAAACACACTTGTTGCAATAACATTTAAAAGACGAAACCAAATCCTTGCATGAAAGAGATAACAATAAAGCCTATTTGAACAACAACACCAAATTAATGGAAATTAACAGCAAAACTAAATTAATGGAAATGAACAACAAAACTAAATGAATAACAATTTGTAATGAATGACAGAATCCGAAGTGAACAATGAAGCTTTATAATCAGAATGAATAGCATAACAATTTGAGTTGTAATAGATAGTAATCTTGTTATGGTGGAAAGGAACGACAACGCAATTCAATCACATCTTATGCAATAAAGCGAGTTCATACAATGTTGGAACAACACACTGTAAAAGCAAGAAATTGTAAAGTGATACGATTCAAAGAAACAAGAATTAAATCAAACCATCACATGACTGGAACTGTAAAATAATGGTACAAGTAGCAAGTGGATCCACTAGGGCCGGGCCCTTAGCCGCTAGTGAAGCACGACCGGACTACTTCGGTATAAAGGAATGGAACAACAACTGATTTATATATTAATAATGTGAAATTGTTTACAGGCAATCGTACTCTGTTTCAACAGCGAGAGTCGATGATCAAAGTTACAATTTCAATAGTAATTCTCCCATTCCTGCTATCCTATCCTATCTATCTCTAATCTAATGATCCATATAATTCTCTCTCTAATCATCCATCATCAATCCATAATTCCCCCTCTCTCTAATCTCTGTTATGATTTAAATACACAAAGAGAAAAGAGAAATTATAACCGTAATGATTACAAAATGATTTCTATTAAAAAATTGGATTGTTCTCAACAAATTGATAAACAAGATCATATTTGAAATATCTCCCCATAAACATTCAACAGGAACAGGTCGAATTTGCTGTTGCAGTTGAGATAATTTGGAAAACGGCCACAACAACGAATCTCAGAAAAACCTCTTCAGAGAACCTTCCGTTTCTCTTAGTACGGACCAAATTTGGGAAAAATGCTCATTATAAAACTAATTTGGTCCATTCTAAACAAAACCCATGTTTCAGATTTTCCAGATTCTTCTCCATTTGCCTGAAACGTTCAATACAAAATTGTCACTTCTTATTCCAACAAATTTCTGAGTTGGCACATTTAATGATGAGTTGGAGATCAAATATTCAATCTGGAAAATATATTGGAGGCTAAAATGGTGAACAAATTTATTAATAAACCAGCATTGGTAAAAACATGCAAAATCATCAAATTATTAAAAATAAAGGAGAAAAAAATAATATTTATCCATAAGAGCATAAATAATTATAAAATAGAATTATATGATAAATTATGATAGATGACATGATAAAGAATGGTAGAAATGGGTGGAATAGACATTCAAAAGTGTTAATAATAATGGCATATTAACGGCCCAACAATCTTCACCCCCCAAAGGTTCTTGAGTTAGTATTGGAATCCTGTGAGTCATCATGCAATGTCTTCTTTCTGTCTTGGTCTAGGATCTTCTTCATGTTTTCATTATGGTTCTCCTATGTGATTCTTCTTTGCAAGTGCTTCTTTGTGCTTTATCTTTGCTATCTTCTTTGAGCATCAGCTTTTCATGCTAGGAAGGTACTCCTTCCAATGAAAATCATCCATGAAAAAGCAAAATCAATCTTAAAATCATCTATTCTATCACTATCTAACTCAGTGAATGAATTACTTATGATAGGCTTATGTAAGGGTTGAAAGGAAGATGCTTAATAAGCAAAGCACACTAGAACGCATCAGAGGTTGGGAGGAGGCCTCCTCGAGCCTTCCTATTGTTCCATGAACTAAGGGATACTTTTCAAGAATGAGGCTTGAGCATAGAGCACATTAGGAAGAGGGAAGGAGACTCAATGATGCTTCATTGTGTGCCATGTGCTCAATAAAGAAGAGTGAGAGAGGCTAAAGAGGGTGCAGGGCGCACAATTATTGACGAAGAGTGAAGCTTCGTGCTTCGTTCTTAGTGATGTTCCATGCACTCAAGGGAAATCCAAGGAGGGCACAGGGCACACAATTAGTGACAAAGGGTGAAGCTTCGTGCTTCGTCATGCATCATGTTCTCAAGGGAAGCCAAGGATGGCACATGGCATATAATTAGTGACGAAGGGTGAAGCTTTGTGCTTTGTGCTTTGTGATGCGCCATGTGCTTTTAAAGAGACAGAGGATCCTTATTTTCTCGATGTGCGCTTTGTTGTTCTGAAGTGTGACTTGAAGGGAGAGAAGGTCCTTGTTCTTTCGAAGTGCGCTCAAATGGTCCTTGTTCTTCTAAAGTGCACTTTTTCACTACGTGAGACAATAAAAGGCTCTGTCACTTAGCCTAGGAAATGCTAATGCACTGTGAGAGAGAGTAAACCTTAGAAAAGTCTCAGTGCATAAGCTTGAGAGGAAAATATATGTAAATGAGGCTCATGAATATGTTGTGCTCATTACCTAGAAAGAGGGTTAATGCCTTCACAACTTGCACTAGGCAAGAGGACCAAGAAGAGCTCCATAAATGGCTGAGTGTGGGACCAGTAGAGTAAGAGAGGGGAAGCATCTGAATATGAATAAAAACACCAATGACACACATGAATTCCATTGATACAATCCTAGGGAATGCATAATACTGATGAACAAAAATCACACTTTGAAACAAAAGAAAAGCGACACTTGTTTCTAAGTGCGACAGTAGGAAAATATGAGAACAAAACTTACAAATGTGAATGAAATTGAAAGTGACACATGCCAGAGAAAATATAACATGAAAACACCAATTGTTAAAGTGAAAGTAAGAAAAAGAAACAATCGCAAAAGTGAAAGAAACACTTGTGAAAACGAAGGTGCACAAAAGCGACAATTGCAAAAACTCACCAAAATAGAAGTATAAATGCAACCAAAGTGGGGGAGACTGTCAATGGAAAATGTGCATTAACCGTCGACATGACTTTAATATTGCACAAGAATTATTCCATGCTTGTTTAAGCTTTCATAAAGGAACCACACTTATTAATTCATTACATACTAAGCATGTGTGAGCAAGTGACTCTGACAGTTAAAACCAGGAAGAAGACTTAAACACTTAGCACAACATCAATCGAAAATGAAGTGACAATAAATGACAGATCATAAGATCCTCAGTAGGCTTCAAAATTCAAGTGTAGGAAATTTTTTGGAGGGTGTTTGTCGCAGTGTCAACATGTTGATAGTCTTTCTAAAAAGAAAAAGAAACAATAGTAATGAAAAAGAACTAATGTTGAGGATGTTTTCAATCCTATTTATGATAAAAAAATCATTAATTTAGATGAAACTCATTTAAATTATAAAAGGGGGAAATTTAATAGTTTTTATGAAGAAGCCATGATTAATTTTGATTATCATGTTGAATGTCTTGGGGGAACTCCGAAATCACAATATCAGGTGTTGGTCTAGATGATGATGTTATCAAAACAACACAAAATACCATTCAAGATTAACCTAGGAGAAATAATTTGGTTGAAAATGGCCATATATTTAAATTGAACATGAAACAACTTTATAGACGCATAGAGGGCCAAGAGAAATATCAAACTAGAAATTCACACTACTTGCATAATTGATGAGGTGTAATACATATGTACATGTGGTTAACTATTTGGTTCTTGTTGACCCAATTGAAGTTCCTAGTAGGGATGCATTTGATTGATCAAAATGTTTTGACTACAAATATTATATAATTGGGAGAAATCATTCTATGAATGTTAGAAGAGAATTGATATGAGTACCCTAATAACCCTCTTTCTGAAATAGTCGAATTTATCATTTATATGTGTTTAACATAAATAAATAAAAAACGAAGTGATTGATATGGGATCATAACACAAATAATGGGTATAAGATTTCCTTCACATTAATTTAAAGGGTGAGGTTTATCCATAATGAATTTCAAGAAATATGTCATGGGGACATATCAAAGATTGATGTAAGTTTTTGAAAACAATGTTGTATATAAATAGGCTTTCCAATCAACAAGGAAAAACAATGAAACAAAAATATCAAAAAGGAAGTGGTGCATTTGGAGTTGTAACTAGTTTTTTCAATTGGGATTTCAACCTAGATAAACATAAGATTTGATTGATTATATTTTTATCTTGTGGGAAAATATTGGTATAAAAATCAAAAGGTTAAAAAGTGAAAAACCTTAGCATGTATCACTAGTAAGAAAAGTGTTAAAATCAAGATTTTTCAATAAAATAATGACTATAACATCTTGGAGATTGATGCAAGGAGTGAATAAATGACTGTGCATGGAGTGGAAACCTCCGAGTGACCCAGAGAGGAGACTGGGATTTCACCTTCTGATTCCATGGGTGAAAACAAACGATGACGGAATACCGAAGATGTTCGAAGGGATAATTCCAAAGGAATAGCCAACTGATCATACAAACTATACAGACGCTACGATGATATCACAACGGGATTAGACAAAGGATTCATAGGATAAACAACTAGTCCAAGCTGACCTTCAGAAGTCGGCAGACTCTTGAGAGTCTGGATAGGGTTATCTGGAGATTCTGGGCCAATATCAAAAAGTGACCCAGTATTTGAAGGGGGAGGACAAGATGACAAAGGTTGAATACTTAGAACAATTCCAAGCTCAACACCTTGGTCCTCAAGCGACTGTGGCAATTCAGGAAAAGGCACCTCAGACAATATTTCAGATAGAGGAGAGGAAGAGGAACTAGGCGAACTAGTTGGTTCAACCACGATGATTTTGTCTCAAATAACCAAAAGAGAGATTGATTTCAAGGGCTTTAAAATGTATTTAGAGGTATACTCATGATATGGTCTAAAAAAAACTAACATGGATGTTATAATATTGTGGGCAAAAAAGTTTTAAGACGCAAAAACAAACTAGTGCTCTTTCATTTTTTAAGAGTTGAGGAAGAAGCAAAGGTGCTTCTATCACTTTCGGTTTGAAATGAGCTCGAAAGGACAAGCGCTCATGTGATATTTTATATTTAGGGAATCAAAAAGATGAAAATGAATACTCAAGATGATCTAGATAAAAAGGATTACTAGGTAACTGTGAACTGCAAAATACCTCACGATGAACCGAGAAGTACGAGTAGGCAATCTCCCCGAATGTTGTGTTCGGTGTATCACATTTACAAGGCAACAGACTCAACTTCCTATGGATAAAGGATTGCAGCCTAATGGGGTCTCCCTTTATATACTTGACGGTATGGGGAGCACAAGTCCATACTAGCACTGTCTAGTGCTGAAGCGAATGACAATTGCTAGGTTTTAAGATGTCGGAACATGTCTCTAGCCTAAAACTTATAAAATGTGATATTTAGATTTCAAATGTGCCTTAGGTTAATTGAGTACATTTTAGAGTTTATCTTGAAATTATGTCTCGGGTTTTAGGCCTTATCGATGTGACTCAAAAACACCTATATGCAGCTAAATGAGACAAGACCCTTTCAATTTGATGAATTGTCTACACTAATGAGAGTAGAAAACACACTCCAATGCAACAAAGCAAGAAATTGAAAGAAAAATGACCTTTTCACTATTTCACTTTTTGAAAACAAAATGATGAAAAAACTCTTTCCAATTCCTAACTTTCCTATCAAATGCACTTCAAATAGTCCTTTCATTAGTAAAGAGAATTGATTCCTTTTCCAATGCAAGTGACGATGCAACTCTAGCCTTTAATAATGCTAACTAATGTAACATATTGATTCAGAAAACTAGAATGATGTATTCTTCAATGAAATGACAAAATGAATCTTTCACAAACACTTCAATGAAATATTCCCAATACAATCAATCACAAGCAAACACAAAGCACAAAAGAGAATTCCTTTAAAAAATAATGAAGGAAAGACTGAACCAAAAACAAGATGGACAATGTGATCTATGCCCGAAAAGAGACGCTCAAACACTAAATGAAACTTTTCAAATTTGCTAAATGGAAATCAAAGCAACAAAAGGATTAATCAAGCGAAATGCAAGGAGAAAATTTGACTATCAACTTGACTTCTTAGTGCGCAAACAAGTGAATGGGTGATGACGTTGATTCCCTAGGGTTATACACCATCCAAGAACTCAAGAAACCAAGTGAAGAAAATGAAAATCAACCAATCATACATACCAGGCTAAAAGAGCTTTCTAGCTAGGGAGAACATAGTCAAAACAAGCTGAGAGACAAAATCAGAACGGCAAGACACACTGGGTATGATCTAGGGTAAACCCTGATCTTCAC
This sequence comes from Pinus taeda, assembly GCA_000404065.3. NCBI lineage: Eukaryota > Viridiplantae > Streptophyta > Pinopsida > Pinales > Pinaceae > Pinus > Pinus taeda. Next base: position 40,833 of record APFE031094219.1, on the reverse strand, counting down.
CTACAGGAATCGGTGTGATGACCTAACTGACAAAACATGCTAAAAGGGGGTTGGCGCAATTGTTTTTGAGAAACTCGCGCTGATTAGTGTGACTGTCAAAAAAATAAATGCGTTGAACAAGGATTCAAGGAAAAAAATAAAATTTTCAAAGGCTAAGACCAGACTTGCCACTGTAAATTTCAGGGTCAGAGCAATAAACTGTTATGTGATATTTACATGGGTCATTAAGGATTTAATTGAGAGATAAAAAAATATTAGGGATGTTATTAGTGTTTTTCATATTGAAAATTAAAAGAAGTAATGGAAAATAAATAAAGATGGATAGAAGTTAGAAGTTTAAATTACAATAGAAATTTCACATAAATTACTTTTCAAAATATATATATTTCCAATAGTTTAATAAAGTTAGAAAGGTCATATTTTAATATTTAGCACACTTTGAAGATGATGGTGGCATTGGCGCTAATAAGGTTGTGTTGATGGTGTTGGATACTGTCAACATACGAGGGGGTCTCCCCAATTTGAAGTCTCATATAAACCTGACACCGTTTGGAGTAGGAACCCCATTCGGAGTATTGGCCCCACCACCATAACTTAAGGTTCACCTTGGTTTCAATGGATAACATAAGAGATTATATACATAAACCTTAAATAAGCAAGTAAGTTGACAATGCAAAATGTTGATTGTAATGTGTAAAAGGAGACCTTCATGAGTGGGAGACGAGAGTAAGTCTCTAGAAGAAAGTAGTAGTACTAACCTAAGAGAGACACATGAGAGCATGAAAATATTTGTTAGCAAAATAGTTCACATAACGATCATTAAAGAGAATACAACACATATTCAACAAGATGAGTACCAAAGGCACCGAAATAGTTCAATTTCTCCAATACATATGAACACAACATATACCGTAAACATCCCAACAATAGTCCTAAAACATTCACAATACATGCATGAAAATGTGTTGGCTTATTGATCTTCAATATTAGGTGAAAGATCCAAGTACACAGTTACAATGATGAGGCACTAGTTCCAGTAGTGGAACATTTAATCACTTCTTTCTTCTCCAAAGAATAATTTTCTCTCCTATTCCAAGTAGAGAAGCCAAGACTAGCTCTCCAAAGCTTAAGCCTCCAAAACTCCTCTACTTGAGTTATGAGGTTGCTTTTACAACAAGAGGAATGACCTTTCATATCCCCATGACTCTTGAGGTACCCTCATGACTCTTAGACTTCTGATATAACCTTTGGACTTCTCTACGACTTTTGGACTTCTCCTAAAGAATTAGAGAAATGTTGAGGTCTAAAATGGGCCTCCTATGGAATATTATAAAATAATAGTGGAAATAATAAAATAAGATTCAATTACCTCATCAAATTTTGGAGGAAAAAAGAAAAACTATTTTTTTCAACTTGTATTTTAAACTTATCTCCCCAAAGTTTTACTCAAATTTCGAGCAGGAGCACTCGTTGTATGCAGAATTTAATTCTCCATCCTAGGAGTACCCATGGTGCATAATTTCGATGGACCCTGCTACACAAAAAATAAGAAATACATGAAAAAACATGATTACAATCACTAGCAGGGTCGATCAAAAGTATGCAACATGGAAAGATAATTTGAAAATACGAGTTGAAAAAATATTTACTTTTTATTTTTTTATTTTTTTTACCTTTTTACTTTAAAAATGTTGAATCATTTCCCATGGTTGACATTATCATATTGAATCCTATTAGTTATTATACAGTTTATTTTGGTTGTATATTTTTGTTTTAAGGCCCATTTTTACCTCAAGATTTATCTAATGATTCTTGAACTTCTATTGGACTTATTTGTCCACATGTGACTTTTCATATTCCACATGTGATTCTTGGAATTCCACATTACATTTTTTCCTTTTCCTTTTGATAATTACATCATTACATCCACAAGTGATGTGCAAGTCACATGGACAGATATGACATAGTGATGATACTTGTACAAGTCACAACTTGGTAATGATGTCATGGACTTCATGATGAGGTGGCAATGCCAAGTTGTTTTCTTTGCTGTTTTTTCTTTGATTCTTGATGGTAGACCTTATTAGTACTTCATATTCATGGAAGATCTTCTTTTTTATTCATCTTCACCCTCCAAAGGGTCTTGAGTTAGTATTGGAATCCTGTGAGTCATCATGCAATGTCTTCTTTCTGTCTTGGTCCAGGATCTTCTTCATGTTTTCATTATGGTTCTCCTATGTGATTCTTCTTTGCAAGTGCTTCTTTGTGCTTTATCTTTGATATCTTCTTTGAGCATCACCTTTTCATGCTAGGAAGGTACTTCTGCCAGTGAAAATCATCCATGAAAAAGAAAAATCAATCTTAAAATCATCTATTCTATCACTATATAGCTCAATGAATGAATTACTTATGATAGGCTTATGGAAGTGTTGAAACGAAGATGTTTGATAAGAAAAACACAGTTGAAATCATCAGAGGTTGGGAGGAGGCCTCTTCGAGTCTTCGTATTGTTCATGAACTAAGGGATACTTTTAAAGAATGAGGCTTGAGCACAAAGCGCATTTAGAAGAGGGAAGGAGACTCAATGATGCTTCATTGTGTTCCATTTGCTCAATAAAGAACAGAGAGAGAGGCTAAAGAGGACAAAGGGCGCACAATTATTGACAAAGGGTGAAGCTTCATGCTTTGTTCTTCGTGATGTTCCATGCGCTCAAGGGAAATCCAAGGAGGGCACAGGGTACACAATTAGTGATGAAGGGTGAAGCTTCATGCTTCGTGATGTGTCATGTTCTCAAGGGAATCCAAGGATGGCACAAGGCGTATAATTAGTGACGAAGGGTGAAGCTTTGTGCTTTGTGCTTCGTGATGCGCCATGCACTTTTAAAGAGACAGAGGATCCATATTTTCCCTATGTGCACCTTGTTGTTCTGAAGTGCGACTTGAAGGGAGAGAAGGTCCTTGTTCTTCTGAAGTGTGCTCAAATGGTCCATGTTCTTCTGAAGCGCACTTTTTCAATACATGAGACAATAGAAGGCTCTGTCACTTAGCCTAGGAAATTATAATGCATTGTGAGAGGGAGGAAACCTTAGAAAAGACTTAGTGCGTAAGCTTCAGAGGAAAATATATGTAAATGAGGCTCATGAATATGTTGTGCTCATTACCTAGTAAGAGGGCTAATGCCTTCACAACTTGCACTGGGCAAGAGGACCAAGAAGAGCTCCACAAATGGCTAAGTGTGGAACCAATAGAGTAAGGGAGGGGAAGCATATGAACATGAATTGAAACACCAATGACACACATGAATGCCATTGATACAATCCTGGGGAATGCACAAGACTGATTAACAAAAATTACACCTTGAAATGAAAGCAAAGCGACACATATTTCTAAGTGCGACAATAGGAAAATATGGGAACAACACTTACAAATATGACTGACATTGAAAGTGACACATGCCAGAGAAAATATAACATGAAAACACCACTTGTTAAAGTGAAAGCAAGAAAAAATGACAACCGCAAAAGTGAAAGAAACACTTGTGAAAACAAAGGTGCACAAAAGTGACAATTGCGAAAACTCACCAAAATAGAAGTATAAATGCAACCAAAGTGGGGGAGGATGTCAGTGGAAAATGCACATTAACTATCGACATGAGTTTAACATTGCATAAGCACTGTTCCATGCTTGTTCAAGCTTGCATAAAGAAAGGAACCACACTTATGAATTCATTACAGACTAAGCATGTGTGAGCAAGTGACTTCGACAGTTAAAACTGGGAAGAAGACTTAAACACTTAGCACAACATCAATCGAAAATGAAGTGACAATAGATGACAGATCGTAAGATCCTCAGTAGGCTCCAAAATTCAAGTGTGGGAAAATTTTTGGAGGGTGTTGGCCACAACATCAACAAGTTGGTAGTATTGCTAAAAAGAAGAAGAAACAATAGAAATGAAAAAGAACTAATGTTGAGGATGTTTTCAATCCTATTTATGATAAAAAAAATCATTGATTTAGATGAAACTCCTTTAAATTATAAAAGGGGGAAATTTAATAGTTTTTATGAAGAAGCCATGATTAACTTTGACTATCATGTTGAATGTCTTGGGGGAACTCCGAAATCACAATATCAGGTGTTGGTCTAGATGATGGTGTTATCAAAACAACACAAAATACCATTCAAGATTGACCTAGGAGAAATGATTTGGTTGATAATGGCGATATATTAGATTGAACATGAAACAAATTTATAGATGCATAGAGGGCCAAGAGAAATGTCAAATTAGAAATTCACACTACTTGCATATTCACAACTTGAAAAAATTGATGAGGTGTAATCCATATGTACATGTGGTTAACTACTTGGTTCTTGTTGACCCAATAGAAGTTCCTAGTATGGATGCATTTGATTGATCAAAATGTTTTGACTACAAATATTATATAATTGGGAGAAATCATTCTACGAATGCTAGAAGAGAATTGATATGAGTATCCTAATAACCCTCTAGGGGTGATTTTAGGGGCGAATGTTCGCCCTTTGGCGAAATTAAGGGGTTTTAAATTTTTAGTGGGCGAATATTTTGTATCATAGTACATTTTTACAAATCACCTCAAATAACCAACCTTATTATAAGGGAGAGGGTAAAAAAGGTAAATTTAGCCCTTGAAATTAGGAGTTACAACCTTCCATTCGCCCATTTTCAAGAATAGGTTTTATTTAAGTGAATCCATTCGCCCATTTTCAAGAATAGGTTTTATTTAAGTGAATCCTATGGGCCAAAGGCCCAAATACCATATTTATAAAAGAGGTATGGTAAATTAATAAAAATATAAATAAATGAGAGGTATGGTAAATAAATAAAGCATTTTTATATTTACTCCATAAGTCACCTTATATACATGCAAGGGTGTAAACAAATAAAAATATAAGTAAAGTGGAGGTATGGTAAATAAATAAAACGTCTTTTTATACTTACTCAAAAGGTATGGTAAATAAATAAATAAATAAATTAGACGTATGGTAAATAAATAAAACCTCTTTTTATATTTAGTCCATAACCCTCGTTCTATTTATGAAGTCTCAAGAAAGAGGTTTTATTTAAGTGAATCCTATGGGCCAAATACCATATTTGTAAAAGAGGTATGGTAATTAATAAAAATATAAATAAGCAAGAGGTATGATAAACAAATAAAAGTTTTTTTATATTTACTCCATAAGTCACCTTGTATTTGTGAATGGTATGGTAAATTAATAAAAATATAAATAAACGATAGTTATGGTAAACAAATAAAACATTTTTTTTTATTTTTTTATATTAATACCATGCAAAAAAAACATTATTAACCCTAATATTAGTATTAATAAAAATAAAAATGGCACATGGTATTGACCCATGGTATTCACCAAAATGGCACATGGTATTGACCCATGGCATTCACTTGGAACTAACCCCCGAGAGGTATCAAATATCGTGATATGCAAACTAGCATAGAGTGAAAAAATATTTGATCCCATCAAGAGTAAAAATGGATGTTGTAATTTAATGTATGTTAAACATTTTAGCTTGGTTAAAATAAAAATAAAATAAAAATCAACTATTAATTTTATTAACTTTTATAAATTACTAATAGTAATTTTTAAGCTCCAGGTTTATGATAACCCATGGTATTGA
>APFE031094219.1:11388-26343 GCA_000404065.3 Pinus taeda | reverse complement strand
ACAAAGCAGCTCAATGTGTTGCCTACAAGACAATCATGACTAGAGAAGCTCAAAAACAAAGAAGTATGCCTGCAATCACGAAGAGGACCTATAACAACTTCTCCGCCCTTGAAAGTGAAGTTGAATGTTCTATTTGTAATAATTTTGGTCATGAAGAATTTGAATGCAGGAGCAGGTTTTGGAAGACAACTCAGAAGGAACAAACCTCAAGTGCCAAAACATGGAGAATGAAGGAACGGCAACCAGAAAGATGTGGGATAGCTTTATATGCGGAAGGACAGGAAAATCAATGGTACATCGACAGCGGATGTTCGAAGCATATGACAGGTGATAAAGAAGAACTTGAATCATATACTGCTTTAGAAAAGGGAAAGAAAGTTTCTTTTGGAAATGATACTCTGGCAGCCATAAAAGGAAAAGGAATTTCTCAGTTGAAAGAGGATGTCAAAGCTGGAAATGTTTTATATGTTGATGGCTTGAAGCATAATCTATTGAGTGTCAGTCAGATGTGCAATAATGGAACCGAGGTGATATTTTGATCAGATGGGTGTAGTGTTCGTGATCATGATACAGGAGAAACAGTTATTAAAGGCAAAAGAACTCCAAATAATCTATACATATTTGAAGAAGGAGAACAACAATGTTATTTGAGCAAGAATGATGAACACTGGTTATGGCACCAAAGGTTGGGGCATATAAGATTTTCACAAATAAGGAAACCATGCAAGTATCAGGCTGTTCGTGGTCTTCCAGACATCAAAATTCCAGACAACACCATTTGCAAATCATGTCAGTTTGGGAAGTGTTTGGTCAATTTAGTGTTATCTAAATTGTTATTTATATTGTCAACCCGGGGTTCATAGACTGACGAAGTGAGGTGTACTATATGTACTTAGATAACCATTTTCTTAAGTTTTTGTCGTTTTAAGCTTTTTAGTTTGTTTTTGGATTTTATTCTTTTCTTAATGTGTGGTGATGAAAGTGAAGTGTGAAGTTTGTGGAGTGTGAATGGTTATGATTTCTATGCTTGAAAAATGCTCAAGAGAAAGCTTTACAATAACTGAAATGAAACCAATCAAAAAGCAAACTAATGGCAATGGCCCAGTATCCTTGCTGCTGAAAATGAAAAGAAAGCAAAAACTTGGAAAACAACTCAAACTAAAGTAAAGCAGTTAACTCACACTACTTGAGCTTTTTAGATCTTATGCCCCTTGGCTCAATCTACCTTGGGGAAGTAATTATGAGCATAACAAGCAATGTGATATTTAACTGTTAAAGAAATTAAATTGGATAAGGAAACTAATCACACTACTTGGATTCTTCAAATCCTTTACCCCTTAGCTCAATCTACCTTGGGGAAGTAATTATGAACATAACAAGCAATATGATAACTAAATATAAAAAGAAATTAATCACACTACTTAAACTCCTTTAGTTCTTTACCATTCAGCTCAATCTACTTTATGGAAAACAACTATGAGTAAGTAATATGACACTTAAATCACACCACTGTTAGTGATCTTCTGATCTCCTGCTGATATAGTCATTGACCACAGAAAGAAATCATAAAATTATTAAGTAGTATGACATCTAATTTAGCAGAAAAAGAAATAAACAAATAACAATTAGAAAAGGACAATGTTGAATGTAAATTGCAGAAAATAAAGGTTAGCAGGCAGGACAAGATGATCACATATGCCAAAAGTTATTAAAGAAAATAAAAGATTACTCGGGCTGCCTAAAAGGACCTGCAAAAAACACTGATCAGTTTATAAAGACAAAGATATAAACAACAGAAATCATAAAGCAAAACATTTTATGTACAAACTAATGAAAAAATAAAAGCATAAAGAAACTAAACAAATACTTTACAGGGCTTCAGTATGCAGGGGCCCTCTGCCACTTCAGCCAATCAAATGATCACAAAACTATCTTCAGAGAAGTCTACTCATGTATTCAAATTAGCAACATGTAAAACAGTGGGGTGGTATAACCAATAGTGTGCGGAAATTACATAATAGCTCAGAAATTCTATGCAACAAAAGTCTCTTTACAGCGTTTGAAACCGCGTTATTTATAATGTAAAAGTCCTACAGCTAACTAATCAACTACTTAGGCTATTAACTGCGTGCCATGGACACGTAGATCTCATGAGTCAAGATCTAGTTAACTGTTGTTAAGCTTCTTAAATCCTGGGGTGGTGGGTTGTTAGATTCGTTGTTCAAAAATGATCCTCAGGTGCGCTGGAGCCTCCGTGAGCTGGGAACTAGGCCACGTATCATTCACGTGCCTTTAACAGTAACGTGCCACCGCTGGACTCTTTGGTTGGCCACGTCTTTGACTTAGGTTGACCGCGGCTTCAAAATGATGATTTGGCCGGTTCAAAGGGACACGATTCATGTACAAGCCATCTGGAGCTTGCCCATATTGTCCGTTCCTTCAGAAGACACCTGGAGCACAACCTTTAACAAAATGGCTGCGGAATCCTGTGTGGGTTGCGAAAACCTCTGCTGGCTGCGGAAATTGACAAGTTTCCACAGCTGCATGAACAAAAGACTAAACCAAACAACATACATCAGTATAGTTAGAAAACCATGTAAACAGTCATTTTTAAACTATAATGCAATGATTCAACCACTGGATGAGTGAAGTGAATGGAGTATGAGGGTTAAGCGGGTGTGTAGGAAGGTGCAAGGTTGAGGCTCAACATACCCCCACTATGAAGGTGTTGCATGTCCTCATGCAACCAAAACTGTGTGATTTCCCTTTTAATCTACATGCTTCGAGGCCTCTGCAAGGACATCTATTCCTCTTTTCTTTTTCCTTGATGCCATTGACATCATCATCCTTGGTTTTCTAACCAGACATTTAAACTTGAGATTAATTAGAGCCCTGTTTATCTTCTTGCATCTCTTTTTCAGTCTTCTATTCTTCTTCTGCCACAGTCCTAAATGGAGCATGGTATTGTCATGGACCATTTTGTCCACTTTACCTTTCTCTTTGAGTGTTTCATTTTCTTGTATTATGTGCCTATTTAAGACTTCCAATTCAAACACTTCTTGTTTTAGAGACTGAACTTGGGCATCAAGTGGCAAAGAAGTGCTAGGCCCCGCAGCTGATTGCTCTAGAGATTCCAGGTAATTGTACAACTCCTGCTGGTTAGGATCCACATCAGGTGATTTTCTTTGTTTGAACTCAAAATTTTGTGGAGGAGGACTGCCTGCTCCTTCTTGCCGAAAAGGACTTTCCTCTCGTGGAGGGCTTATGTCAAGGCTTGGCTGTTCTGGTGTTTTCTCAAGTATTTCTTCACTCAAGTCAATGATGTGGGACTGTTCTCCCTTTGTTTTCTTCCATTTTCCTTTTAACCGGGAGATTCTTCTCAAGGATGAACTCACAACTGTCTTCTCTGCACTTTGTTTCCCTTTCTGCTGTTTCTTAGCCAAGGCAGCAACTTTGAGATCCTCTAGCCTTTCTGATAAAGGCTGGTAGTCCTCTTCCAATGATTTTTCAGGTGATGGAGAGATTTCTTGAGTGACTACTTTGCCCTTTTCCTTCTTTTGTTTCTTGTTCTTGGGCTGGTCTTCTTCCTCTTTATGGGTAGTCTCTTCAATTTCTTTAAGAGGGGAGTCTTGAGCTGTAGCATTTTTATCCCTCCTACTTTTTCTTGGGATTTTTGATGGACTACTTCCAGAGGCTTCAGCTGGCTCTTGGAAGTAGTTTTTTGTTAGAAATTGATCCCAAGTATCCTTGGATTTCTTTAACTACTCCTCAATTAAAATTCTTATGAGCCTGTGGTGATAGAGATGGGGCTCAATGTTTCCCACATGCTTTTGAACCGTGATGCTCATTTTCTTTAAACTTGCTAACAGAAAAAGTGGTAAATTGATAACGTGTCCATTCATAGAATTCATCATTAACCTCACATGGTACATGTACATGGAGCCAAAACGGCCCTCACATGTAATAAATTTTTGTATAACCAATAACAAACCAGACCATTCTTCTTTCAATACATTGACAGGGATACCTGAGGTGAAAACTGTGGTGTCCATACCTTGATTGCGCAACATCATTCTCCAGACTTGGTCATCTACGCTCCTATTTTTGAACCATCTTTCTCCGTCTAGAGGCAGGCCTGTAGCTGCTGCAATTGTAGCCTCGGTCACCGCAAACTTTAAGTTTCCTACCTCTGTTGTCTGTCTGTTAAAGGACCTTGCAAAGGTCTTAGTTACTTCCTTATTATACCCTTTGAATTTTTGAACAAACCGGAGCCATTTGGCTTTCTTTAACAACTCCTTGACTTGGGGATAACCTTCCAAGTACTTTGCTCCTTCCGGCTCGGCTCTCAGCAGTTTTCCCATTCTCTCGGCCTTAAATTCACTGAAGGTTTTTATCTACGTATGAGGGTTTAAGGAAGAGTAGCTCTGTGACAAAGTTTTTAGGAGAAACTAAAGTAGTTGAAATCGAAGTTTGGAACGGTTGCAGTGGCTGTAGTCACAGTATCAAGCAAAGCGTATTGACTACAAGTGGAAACAGAGGGAATGCTCAGATCACAGGAAAAATAACAAGTAAGCAGGGGTGACCGTGATCGAACTTATGGAATGAACATGAGTATATGCGGAGATTGTTATTGCATGAGTGGAGTAACGACTTGATTTTCCCGAGTTTTAGGTGACTGCATGTGAGGTTTACACGTCTCAAGTAGACGGCTGCAGGAATTATGGCTTGTAAGAGCCGTAATACAATAGGTCACGTCTAGGAGTACGAGTCATAAATAAAAGTAGAGTCATTTTTGAGTTTGAACTCAGGTAATCATAAGACCGTTAGGGTGAGTGAATGCAAGGTGTATGGGATGGTATTACGGAATAGGAATGGTAGTGGGTGGTTAATTAAATCATTACACATAGAAGAACTGATCATGGGTTAATAACTATACAAAATGATGTCTTGAAGTGCTGTTTGATAGAGAGTTTTGATCATACCTTTGGACACTTGTCATTCTTTGCTTAAAATTTGTAACCAGTTGCTTCTTCTTGATATTTTGATGATGCCCCATGTCCTTAGCTCACGTACACCTGCATTGCATGCTTTTGGCACTAACAGTTGATTTTATTTTGAAACAGAGTGATGCTGGCTGCGGAAATCGTTTCTAGCTGCGGAAACAGGTTCCAGCTGCAGAAACGGTGGCCAGCTGCGGAAACTGAAATAACACCCCCTGATCTGCACAAAGATAGTTTAGAGGAAAATAGCTGAATGAAAAGTAGTCCTGAGCAGGGGACTTTATTGATGAAATGGAATGGAATGAAAATGGAGTGAGAATGGAGTGAGAATGATGATGAAAATGGAATGAAAGTGGAATGAAATGGAATAAGTGGATGAGATGGAATGAAGATGGAAGAAACATAAGAGGAGATTTTTTTTTGGAAAATATGGAGTGTCAGGTGCCCCTGATTTTCACCCCATATTTTCTGTAAAAGACTGCCAATCCATGATTGGTTTTCAGGCTTATACATTTTTTTTTATTATTTTTTTTTTTAGAAACCACAAGAAACCAAGATTAGGTTGATGGGGGAGAAGGATTCTTCTCCACCAACCTTATTGCAGAATTCTCTTGGAATATTTTGACAAACTCTTCTCTGGAAAGTGGCTTATGATAAAATTTCAATCAGTGGCCATTCACAATAAGAGGAGTCTGAGATTCATCAATGTTCTTGATTCTTACCGCTCCATTTTCAAAGACTTTATCAATCTCATATGGCCCAAGCCAATGAGTCTGAAACTTTCCTTTGAAGTATTTAAACTTGGAATCAAACAGTAAGGCCCAATCTCCTTTTTGAAACTTTCTCTCTTTAATATATCTGTCATGCCACTTAGCTCTTTGATGTTGAACTAGATCAGTTCTTAGGATTGCATCTTGTCTGATCTCATCTAGCTCATTCAATTGCTCCATTCTGTGCTTTTGGGCTTCTGATAGATTCATCCCCAACTGAACTGCCATCTTGAAGGTCTTGACTTGAAACTCAATGGGGAGTAGGACTTCTTTCCCATAAACAAGTTCATAGGGAGAATGTCCTATTGTGTTCCTCGATGTAGTTCTGTAGGCCCATAAGTCTTCAGGAAGCCTTTCTGCCCAATCTCTTCTATGGAGAGGAACAGTCTTGGTGATGATGCTCTCAATAACTTTATTTGTAGATTCCGCTTGACCATTTGCTTGCGGATGGTAAGGAGTAGATTTCTATGCTTGATTTTATATTCTTCCATCAGCTTCTCCATCAAGTTAGATGTAAATTGACTTCCCTGATCTGTCACAATTTCTCTTGGGACACCAAAACGAGTAAAAATATCCTCAAAAAGAAATTGAACAACTGAATTTTCAGTGGCAGAAGACAATGCCTTGGCTTCTACCGATTTAGTGACATAATCAGTGCAAACCAATATATATTTCTTTTGTCTAGATGGTGGATTAATTGGTCCAATGAAATCTAAAGCCCATTTTTCAAAGGGTTCGATGAGTACCTATGGTTGTAGTGGCATTTCATTTGAAATAGTCGATCTCCCAACTCTCTGGCAGCTGTCACATCTCCTGACATATTGTTTTGCATCTTTAAAGAGAGAAGGCCAATAATATCCTAAAGAGAGGATTTTATAGGCCGTCCTCTTGTCAGCAAAGTGTCTGCCGCAAGGTTCATCATGAAATGCCTTGAGGATGTCAGGCATTTCATCTTCTCGAACACATCTCCTGATCACACAATCTAGCCCTGTTTTAAACAGTTCATTAGAAATCCATGAATAATGTGAACTCTCCTGAGTAATTTTCCTTTTTTCATTAGGAAATAAGTGTGGAGGTAGTTTCCCTGTAACCAAGTAGTTAGCAATATCTGCATACCAAGGAACCTTAGTAGTTACTTCAAACAAATATTCATCTGGAAACTTATCCTCTACAGGAGAATCTTCGTTAGTATTTTGGATTCTAGACAAGAAATCAGCTACTGTGTTTTGTTTCCCTAGTCTATCTAACACAGTAATATTGAATTCTTATAAAAGTAAAAGCCATCTTGTGACTCTGCCATTGGTAACAGGTTTGTTCATGAGATATCTAATGGCAGAATGATCATTATGGACAAAAGTTTCATAGCCTGTTATATAATGTCTAAATTTATTGATTGCATGAACAACACCTAAGAACTCTTTCTCAGTCACAGTATAATTCAACTCTGTGGGAGTCAAATTTTTACTGGTGTAGTAAATGGCATAAGGAACTAAATCCTTTTGACCCAACACAACTCCAAGAGTTGTATCTTAAGCATCTGTAGAAATATGGAAAGGAAGTTTCCAATTTGGCCCTCTTAAAATGGGTGCTTCAGATATTCTTGTTTTCAAAACTTCAAATGCAGGTTGACAATCAGGATCCCATTTGAATTCACAGTCTTTTGTGAGTAATTTAAAGAGAGGAGATGCTATTTTGGTGAAGTTTTCAATAAATCTTCTATAATAACTAGTAAACCCAAGAAAACTTCTAACATCTTTTTGACAATTTGGAATAGGCAGCTGAGATGACTTCACTTTTGATCTATCAACTTAATTCCATCTCCTGAAATATGATGTCCTAAACAATCCCTTCAGTAAACATCATAAAGCATTTCTCATGACTTAATGAAAGGTTTGTCTCCTTACACCTGATAAGAACCTTTTCCAAATTCTCTAATGCCTCTTCAAATGAATCACCATAAACTGTAAAATCATCCATGGATTTAAGAGATCTGTGGTTTGTGTCTTTTGGATCAGTAACCGGAGAACCCACAGTATGCATATTTTTACGCCAACGTTTCAAATCCCAACTGGGATCCATCATCAGGACTCTTGAATGATGCTAGAAGAAGAGCTGCTTAGAGGTAATAAATAAGGATGTGAAACCAATTTTTATAAGCAGAGGTCAGCTTAATTTAATTTAATTAATTATTAATTATTAAGCAGAGGTCGGCTTAATTTAATTTAATTAATTATTTAATAGCCATTTATTTAAAAAAATAAATTGATTAATTGCTTTAATAAAAGATTAAATCAAACAATATTAATATTAAACTAGAAAATACTAATATTAATATTAAATTAATAATATAATTGGAATTAATATATTATTTAATTAAGATTAGTTTATGATAATTAATATGAAAAATCATCCATGTAAACCTCTACACAATCATGAATTAGATCAGAAAAGATTCCTAGTACTGCCCTTTGGAATGTTGCGGGTGCATTACATAATCCAAAAGGAAGTACTCGGTAGGCGAAAGTTCCCCATGGACAAGTAAATGTGGTCTTTTCTTGATCTTCAGGTGCCACCTGAATCTGATTGTAACCACTAAAACCATCCAAGAATGAGAAATACTTTTTGCCTACTAAAGTATCTAATACTTGATCAATAAAGGGTAAGGGAAAGTGATCCTTCAAGGTTGCTTTGTTCAATTCCATGTAATCAATGCAAACTCTCAATTTACCATTCTTTTTAGGTACTATAACCAAAGGAGAAACCCATCGACTATCTGAAATTGGATAAATGAAGTTCACATTAAGTAACTTTTGGAGCTCTTCTTTCATTATCTCCCTAAGGTTTGGATTCATCCTTCTTTGAGGTTGTCTGATTGGTCTACTGTTTTCCTCAATGTAAATGTGATGAATGCAAGTATTAGGATCAATACCTTTCATATCGGTATACTCCCATGCAAATGCAGTAGAATGTTTTTGCAAGATTTTGGTTAGCTCCTCCTGTTGTGATTTTTCCAAGTTTTTGTTGATATTTAATGTTTTTCCTGGAAATATCTCAATGGCAGAACTACCAAACTCTTCCATAGAGAAAAGAGACATTTGTCTAGATGATAGACACTCTATGTCAGAATCCAACTGAAATTGTGTGGAGTCATATTCTGAAGATGGTTCAAAATTTTCTAATGTGTTCAGAATTTGACTATCTTCACTAATCTCAGAAATGGTAAAGACAGGTTGTATAGTATCTTCATCATCAACCCACTCATTATCTCTATTTCTGTAATTGCTTTTGCTGGAGGATACAGATTGAACTTCTTTGTCGAATTACCATCAGAAATGTACATATCCTGAGACCTACAACTTATGAAAGCATCAGCTGTGGCTAGCCAAGATCTTCCTAAAATGAGAGGATGTCCACCTAAATTACTCTTGGGGGTTAAAATCCTGAAATCTACTGGATATTCTCAAGAGTCTAAGGAGACTGAAATGTCTTCTAATACACCATCTAGTTTAATAATTGAGCGATCTGTAAGTTGCAATAAAGTAGGTGTAAAAAGAAGATTAGGAAGTTTTAGTTGTTCCATAGTTTCCCTACTCATAATGTTGATAGCAAGCCCTAAATCAATCAAAGTGTTTGGAATTTCTACCCCATTGATAATTGTTTTAACAATTGGACTACCAGGGTCTACATACTTCTACATGGTAACTTTTCCCATCATGATATCTGCAATTTTTCCTACCAGGTGGATTTTTCTGGTATCTCTCGGTTTCCTTCCTGGTCTTTTAAGACTTAACTCCTTTATTGTCTTTGCTAGAATAGGAATTTCCTTAACGGCTTGTAACAAGGGAATCTTGATACAGACATTCTTCAATTCATCTAGAAAGTCATAGTCAGGCAACAAGATTTGCTTTTCCACTCCTTTGTCAATTTGTAACCTTTCAGGAAAAGGAGGTGTGGATGAAGATGCAGGTTACTCAACTATAGGAGTTGTGGGGGTTAACTCTTTTTCTTTTCCTTTTTGAGTGCTTGAGTTTTGAAGAGATGCTTCAGAACCCTTATTGGCTTGAAGAGAATCTTCCTCAGAAATGCTTTGCTTTTGAACATCTACAGAAGGTTTATCCAGAACACTACCTGATTTGAGTTGTACAGCATTGAGAGGAACAATCATATAGGCAGGAAATTGAAATTATAGACCTTCCATCATGAAAGCATTTTGAGGGTTTTTATTATTAGGGTTTGGCAATGGCTGAGAAGGAAGCTGATTTGACTTTTGTTGAAGCAAGAGTTGAGAATTTGAATTCTGCTGAGAGGGTTGTTGTTGATGAAATGGCAATGATAGTTGTGGATTTTCAATTGGAAGTTGTGGAACTTGTTGATTTTGAAAGATGGAGGATATTGGTAGAATTGATCAAATCTCCCATAAGGATTTTGCATACCTTGCATCCATGCTTGAAAAGGATTTTGAGGTTGGGACCAAGGTTGTTCCCAAGGATTCCAATTTGGTGGAGGTTGAAAATTCATAGAGTTGTTAAACCCTTGATTTTGTTGCCCCTGCCAAGGTCTCCTTGCAACAAAACAGAGAGACTCAATGGTATTTGGATCTTCTTGAAAGACAGCTTTGAGGCCAGGGATTGAAGGACAATCCTTGGTTTCATGATTCTCTGAACAGATTACACATGTTTCTACAATCTTTGCATCCAAGGGACATTCCCTTAGAACATGTTTCTTTCTACATTTTGGGCAAAAGATAGCTAAGGCTTCAGCTTCTGCTTGCTGTTTATTATGGATCTTAAGACTGTCTAGTTGCTCACTAAGACTTCCTAAGATATCAGTTTTGGATTCATCAAGCATGTTTCCAATCTCAGCCCTACTTACCGATCCAGTTGCAGATTTGTTTGCTCTGAGGAGAGAAGGATCTCTGGGCCCTTTTTGAGTTTTAGATTTCCCTCGTGAGAGATGAACACATAGCTCTGCTATATCATGAAGTAGAAGTTGAGATATGTCTCATTTTCCCATGATTTTCAAAAATATCTATCCATTCATCTCTAATGGCTTTTAATGGAAGGGATTTCAAAGTTTCCTCATCTAAGTTACTCATTTTTTCTCTTTTTAGGTTATATTGAAATCTTTCAAGTAAACCCTCAAAATTTTCATCTTCCTTTTGCACCATCTTGAATACCTCATCCTTGTGATTGGTGGGCATATAATAGTCTAGGTACCTATCCAAAAATGTTTGTTTCATATCATTCCAAGTACTAATGGATTGAGTGAGTAATCCTATGAACCATTTCAAGGCTGCCCCTTTCAATGTTGAAGGGAACAGTTTGAGTTTTTGAGCGTCTTCTAGATAATCATAAGTTCGACATACGACCTCAAACTCAAATAGAAATGTTTCAGGGTCCTCATTTCTTAATCCATGAAAGTTTGGGAGGACAGGTGGCGAAATGTTTTTCATTATGGCTCGGGAGTCATCATCGACTATAGGAAATCCAAATGAATTGTCTCCATCCCTATTTCCTCCAATGTTACCTCTACCTCCTCCATTATTTCCTCCTCCACCTCTACCTCTACCTCTACCAAGTCCGGTTGCTCCTTCTTCTGCCATGGTAGTTTCTTCAGAGACCTCAGAGTTCTCTGGTTCCTCTACCAAGGGTGAATGAGGAGGAATTTCTCCTTCTTCCTCAGGTGATTCTACTTCTTCAATTACAATCTGTCTCCCTGTAGAAGGAAGGAAAGAATCTCTTTCTAATTCGGATTCAATAGATGGTGTGGGAGAGTCAACTACTGCCTCTTGAATTCTAGGAATCCTAGAGCTAGGAGTATGAGTTGGAGGTGATGGAGGTGTCTCTTGCCTATTTCTTGAAGTAGATGGAGTTGTGAAAATCGAACTCTTGGCTCTAGCTAAAAACCTTCCCCTAGAATCTCTTGCTTTATGCATGTAATTTTTTTATTTTTCTTCAAGTCAGGGTAATAATTCTCTTTCTGATCTTCCAGGTCACTCTAGGTGCAATAAGAGAGCATACTCAAGAAACTATTAAACCAATAACTTTCTCTTTTCTGATCCTCCAGATCACACTAGGTGCAAGAGGAGAACATACTTTGACAGGTTATTAATTTTCCTTTCTTGAAATTTTCTTGTTTTTATATTTTTTTTTAGAAATTGGCTACCTAATTTCACTTCCCCGGCAACAACACCAAAAATGTTTGGTCAATTTAGTGATGTCTAAATTGCAACTTTTAAATTTCAACCCGGGGCTCGTACGCTGATGAAGTGAGGTGTACTGTATGTACTTAGGCAACTATTTCTTAAGATTTTGTCGTTTTTAACTTTTTAAGTTTGTTTTCAAGTATATTTCTCCTACTGTGTTGTGATGGAAATGAAATAAAGTGAGTGAAGTGTGTGAGATTGTGATGAGCTTTTTATAACTTAAATGTATTCTACAAGAAAGCTTGAACAACAACTGAAATGAAATCAACTCTTAAAGGAAAATAAAGGCATAAAAGACTAATGACATTGGCCCAGTATCTCTACTGCTGCAAGAAAATGAAGATGAAATCTATGTCAAATAAAACTAAGCAATGAGAAACTAAAGTAAATCTACATAAAATAAAGACTAGTCACAAATACTTTAACTTCTTCTTAACCTCTTATCTTTTAACTGAATATATCATGTGAGAGACAATTAAAAATAAGCCAAGAAATTGTGAGTTCTTGAACAACTAAACCAAGCTGTGCTAAGTGATATTTTGGTCTTCAATGAAGATATGAAATTATGAAGAAGGAACCATCAATAGATAAACAACTTAATGTCTAAAAGCAGAAAGTAACTATGAAAATTAACTAAATGATAGTAAGGAAATAAAGGCTGCAAAACAAGGAAGGTCAGCAACGTAGACAAGATGATCACAAGTGTCACTAGTTGTGAAAAAGAAAAGAAAGAAACTGTCCCGGGCACGCCTAAGAAACCTGCATAACGCACTGATCAGTCATGGAAAAGTGCAGAAATATAAATAAGCGGAATACAAAATGTATGTACAGCTATTATACATGATCAAAACACAGCAATCAAAGGCATTATATACATAAAATGAGAAAAAGAAATACAGGAAATTAAAAAGTACTGTACAGGCCTTTAGTAAACAGGGGCCCTCTGCCTACTCCAGCCGGTTCAATGACCAATTACACGCTCAAATGGAAAACAGTCTTCTCATATATTATGCATAAAATAGAAAGTACAGTGGGGAGTTCAAAATTACATATCAGCAGCTAACAACTAACTATCCAGCGTTCAAAGACGCTTTATTTATAACAGAGGAAAGCAAACTAACTTAATGCAAAGTAAGCTATTCGAGTAGCTGTGCAAAAACACGTAGTCTTGCTGCGTCCTCAGATTTAGGCAACGGTCATTGTGGGCATTCAATCCACTGTTGGATTCATGTTTCCCACTATCTTCATGACTGAAGAGGTTGCCACCTGTTCTTCACGTGCTCTAAAACAGAACACACAGAGCCGTGCCACCACCAATGACTTCTGTTGACCGTAGTTGCCTCCTCGTTGACCACGGGTTTTGATGACTGGTTTAGGTGAGCTGGAGGGACACACACCATGTCCTTGGTCCCACGAACTTGCGCATGTGGCTCTTATTCCCGGAGGACACCTGGAACATATCATTTAATAAAAAAGCTGCAGAATCCGGGGTTGGCTGCGGAAACCAGGATTAGCTGCGGAAACCCTATGTGAGCTGCGGAAACGTAGCACTTTGAACCAAAATTCTAAACCAAACACAGTCATTAGCATAATTAGCAAACAATGTAAAAATTCCTAAAATACAATGATTTGAGCAATTTGATGGAGGGAATGAGTGGCAAAAGAAGGAAATGAATAGGAAAAGGAGGCCGAGAGGATGTATAAAGAAGTGTAGGTTTGAGGCTCAACATACCCACACTGTGAAGGTGTTGCATGTCCTCATGCAACCAAAACTTTGTCATTGTTTTTGAATCCATGTGCTCAGATGCTTCTGCCAAAACATCTAGCATTCTTCTCTTTCTCGTTGCTACCAAAATTGTCCTTGGTTTCTTGACTAAACACCTGAACTTCAAATTGATCAATGCCATGCTCAGTTTCTTACATTTTCCTTTCAATATTATGTTCTTCTTCTGCCATAGTCCTAAGTGAAGCATGGTATTGTCATGGACCATTTTGTCCACCTTGCTTCGTTCTTTCAATGCTTCGTTTTCTTGTTTAATATGCCGGTTCAGGACTTCTAGTTCAAACACCTCTTGTTTTAAAGATTGGACTTGTTCATTAAGAGGCAATATAGTGCTTGGACCTGCAACTGATTGCTCCAAGGCCTCCAAATAATTGTATACCTCCTGCTGGTCAGGGTCAATTTCAGGTGTTCTTCTTGGGCTATGTTCAAAATCAAATTCTGTTTGAGGTTCTGTCTGAAAGGGGCTCTCTTGACGTGGAGGAGTGGACTCAAGGTCAAGCTGAGCTCGAGCCTTTTCAGGTGTACCTTCTCCCAAATCAATGAAATGTGATTATTTTTCTTTAGTCACACTCATTCTTCCTTTAGGTCTACTGCTTCTTCTCACTTGTACACTAGTGCTCTTTTGTTGGGCACTCTGTTTTTCTTTCTGTTTCTTCTTTGAGAGGGTAGCAACTTGAAGTTGTGCTAGTCTATCAGCCAAGTTTTGGGAGTCTTCTTCTACTGAAGGTTCAGGTGATGGAGATGATTCTTGGACAATTGTTTTCCATTTATCCTTTTTCCGTTTCTTGGTTTTATCTCTCTCTTTCTCTTCTTCTTGAGTGGTTTCTCGAGTTTCTACAATAGGAGGATCTTGGGCTGCAACATCTCTTTTCGTTCTCCTACTTCCTTTTGGGATTCTAGGAGAACTGCTAGCAGAAGCTTCAGTTACTTCTTGGAAATGATTCCTGACTAAAAACTTTTCCCATGTATCCTTATTGTTTTTCAATTGATCCTCTATGAGAATTCTAATGAACCCATGATGATACAAGTGGGGTTCAATAGGGCCTACATTCTTTTGGACAGTGGAACTCATTTTCTTTAAGCTTCGTAACAGAAAGTAGGGTAAATTGATGGCATGGCCTTCCATGAAGTTCATCATAATTCTTGCATGGTACATATACATGGTACCAAAGCGGCCCTCACATGTAATAAACTTTT
>APFE031094217.1:7793-21085 GCA_000404065.3 Pinus taeda | reverse complement strand
AAATTGCTAAGAAAAGATCATAAAAACTAACTAAATTATAACTTTATTTTAAATTACTATTATTAATAATTACAAAATGAACTAATATATAAGTTAAACAATTTCTCAAATTAAAACCAAGTCCCCAAGCAAAAGAAGTGATTCTTCTTTAACCTTTACCCCTCTAATAGGCTTTGTAAAGTTGAAATTCAATGGTGCTTCTAAAGGGAACCCAAGCCAATCAGGTTATGGCAGGATATTTTGTGATTTTAAAGGACGTGCACTACTTCTATAGATTGTAAATTGTGGGATAAATAGTAATAATGTGGTTGAATTCCTTGCTCTAGAGATAGGTCTGCATATTGCAAAGAATAAAGGATAATCAAAACTATAGGTGGATGGCGATTTTCAATTGGTTATGACAACAATTAGAATAATTTTAAATGGGACTCCATTGGAAAAATTGTGTAAAAGTTGGTGAATAGAAGTCCTTATCTCTCATATTCAAAGTTTGATCCAGACCATTCCTTCAGTCATTTCCTCCCACTCAATGTTCGGTTAACAAGGTAGCATATTTCCTAGCTAATGTAGGATTCCAAGAACAAAACATTCACCTGGAAGTTGTATGGTCTTATGAGGTGTGGTCGAAGTAGAGGGGGCAACTTCAAGTTATCCTCGATCATGAAAAAACACCCTCGATTAAGGTGTTGGATTTTGCGTCAATGTAGGAAAGGGGGGAGCCCACCACCCCGTCAACTCCCATCACATTTAAGAGGTGGTGGGTGGCATGGTTATCCCACCCCATGCAATCACGCAGGTTAACTGCCATTAATTATCTCCACAATCATATGGAAACTTGTTTTTTGTCTCTGTGTTCGTGGCTAGGTAACTTCAACTCTATCTTTTTTAGTTGTGCCTACAACAATCCCTTGTCGCAGGTGGGATATTTCCCTTGTGGTGCATGCTTTGTGGAGTTGCACTTCATCTGTCATGGTCCCCTATCCTATGACAATTCTTATGATTTGTCCTTGGTTTAGGGGAAAGCTCTTCCCTATGATGATGGGTCTGTGAGAGGAGTATGACTATGCTAATTGAGGAGGTGGCTCCTGGGATATTATCAATGACTATGAAGAAAGCTCGAGCAGGAGGAGAAGGTGACCGACGAATGCTTGTCCTCAACTTGTAGCATTTCAAATCCCGGTCGGCTGGTCATTGCTCAGTGATTCATTCTATGTCTTAACTCTACTACTTCCTCAACTCTTTCAATTTAATAACTTTTGCAGGGTGGCTTCAGGTTCATATTCTATAGACAGTCTTAGTTGTGTGCACTAGTATTGGCGTCTTTAGTTTCTTATGGTTTTCGGACCCTTCTCGAAGTCCATTCCTTTCTATTAACCTGCTTTTTCACCTTGTTAGATTATGTTCCAGACATCCCTGGCAACTTAGTATTTATTGGGCATCCCTTCATATTTTGTTTTATGGTATTATCAATTTCGTTTTCCTTTGGGGCCTATCCTCACTTTGGCCTATTGTGCACTAAAAATCAATGCCCCGTTAGAGGATTTGTTATCATCGGGGGTCTGGTGGAAAAGGCCCTCAAGGTCGGCCACATGCTCAATCCCAAGCTCAAAGTGTTGACATTATATTCTACTCCTTTGCTACCCTAGAAATCCAAAAGGAAATACGCGAACTTGAAGCCTTGATGAAAAATAATTGCCATGCTTACTCTAATTTTGAAATCCAAGCCAAAGGGGCCAATTGGTTTCTTGACCTTGGTCATATCAGTGGAAGAGGGAGTCAATATCTTAACTCCATCCCCCTCCATATTGACTTAACTCCATCACCCTCCACTAGTAAATGAAGACACTCCTGGGCAGGGTCTTGAAGGAAAAATATGAGCACAACGTCATCATCTCCTTTCTGAATGAAAATCACCGAGTTAAAAACCACTAGCATTCTTGTCTCGTCAATCTGGATGTGCAGCTAGCACACATTGAAGCACATCTCCAATATGGCCTAAAAACTCCAACCCCAACATGCACTAGCGCTTAGGATTCAAACCTAGTCACTTCATCAAATACTTGATGCCTCTTTCAACCTCCTGTCTTATGTCATTTACTCTCAGTAGTAAATTTTATTTCAGTAGTCATGTATTTAACAGTACCAATTGTTTACATTTTGATAGACTTAGATTATCTTCCTTTATTAGAAATACTAGTTTCCCTTGTGGTAGATTGTGATAGGCCTAAGCTCAAATAATGATATTTGGTTTTGTATGAAGTCATTTTGAGACAACTGAATTTTAAATCAACATACATATATATATATATATATATTCTAAAACAATTGAACAAGACCTTAATCATGGAGATTTACCTCCACTTTATCATAGGGATTCTTAATATATAAATAATTTTGTTACAATACCATGGCTTATCAATACCACATGCCCAAAAAACCATAACTCACTTTATATGACACTTGCTCATATGACGTATTTTTAATTAATCAATTTAATTAAAAGAGTAAAAAGAACATAATTCTTTGGAGATAAATCTCAATCATTGATTTTTGTATACCCGTATATGCTACTATGAATATTCTACAATAGTCTATGAAGGTTAAATATCTACCATCCACTTTATAATTATTGATAATAAATTAAAGTTCTGAAAGCTCTATTTCAAAATAGACACACCTATCATCATTTATGTAATTTTGGATATATGATTGGTATAAAGAAGTAATGATGATTTAGTAATGTTGTAAAACATTTAAAATATTTGAGGTATTAAAATGGAAATGATTTAATTATTATATATGTTTTTGAGAAGGAAGGTGTATGATCATTTATAGTTGATATATAGCAATTTTATGATTTAGCCCTTAAAAAAAAGTTCTTATTATGTTTAAAATTTGAATTTGAATAAGTCTCAACTAACCTTTTAATATTAATAAATTATAATATAAATCTATATTTAAAAAAAAAAACTATATAATCATGAGAAGATAGTGATGAAGAGATTGTGTTTTTTTTGTAACGTGAAATTCTATTATCTCAAAACATGGAATTACAACAGAAGGTTACATAGTTCATTCTATTCTTTCAATTGGGAGACTGGACCATAGTTGAACCCTGTAGAGGGTTATTAGAGACAAACATAACACAACACAAAAAACTAAAAAATAACTTTACGACGACATTGTCCTATCTAGACACTAATATAAACAATTGCAAAAAATAAATATGAAACCTAAGTCATCATTTATTCAAGAGATGGGTTTAGAGTCTGAGCCTGCTACTTGGATTGGGCTTGCTGGGTTAGCTGGAGGTCAAGGCGTCACTGGAGGAATCCCAAGGTGTTGGTCGATTTTGGTCAATTGTTGAAGTCCAAAATTGTCTTCTTTTTTATAACCCTTTTGCTTTCCCTTCCATCATTTTCATGGAAATTTTGGTACATTTCCAAGTTGAAAGGTCACCTTAGATACGCTCAAACATCATAAAAGGTATCAATCATTCATGGTTTATAATTTATTCTTTCTTTATGAAATTTAATCAAAACATTCCTATAGCTACTGAATTGCACTCATTCTGCAACTAACCAAAGATTCTGTAGCTACATCCATGGTTAAACAGGTTATAACACACTTGAGAAGGAATAAAGGATACAAGTAAATGGAAAATGATCGACATGTGGACATTCACCTATCATAATGATCTAGCAATTCACCTAGTTTGAGAGATCTAAGAGCCAAACTAGAAGTATATAATACTCCAACTGTGCGCGAGATTTGAAGGAGGATCGTGGCATTATCAAGCTAGCATGGAATTGGACGAGAAGAATTTGGAATCAATATGTCAAATCAAAATCTTCTCATGATTTTCTCTTTTCGTAGCAAATCATGAGAAGAAAGACTCCAAATTTTATTTAATTTCTTAGTTGTCAAAGTAAAAACTTGCTTCTCGGCTTATGACTCTTAAGACAGTTGTTTAATAAAGGATTATAAAAGGCCCTGAGGAAAAGTAATAGACATTGTTACTCTTTTTAAATTTGTAATAATTTGTTGTTGAATATTTCAGCATTTAATACAAATCACTTTGTTCCTTTGGTGATCAATGCATGGGAGAATAGTTTGATATTCAATTTCATGCTTGCACTCAACAAGAGGGCATGCTGAAAATCTATAAGATTAGTTTAATCTCTAGTTATGTTAATTTTAACTTATTTCATGAATAGTATTTTCTTCATTGTAATTTGTTGATGTTTTTTATTAGTATTTTGTTCATCAATTTCTAGTTTAACCTTCATTAGTTTTAAACAAGTCGAGCACTCATAAAACATAAAATTATTTCATTTCCACAACATTTTATTCAGTTGAGTTTACTTTGATTTCATGAGTAATGAACGGAGCAATTCTAATCATACTTGTGCACATCAATAATCCTTCAAAGTTACATCTCAACTTGTTATTTTGCTGAAGTAATTAGATTTAGATTTCCTCTTTTGTTGAGTAGAATAGAGATTTTGATTTGCAAGAGCATTTAGAATATTTCAATTTCCTGCAAATAGAATTAGAATTTCGATTCGGCCATTAGAATAGATTTTTAAATTTAGTTCAAATAGATATTTTTTAATTCTTGTTGTAGTAGATTAAATTTCGATTTATTTCAACTTTTAATTCTTGTTACAATAGATTAAATTTAGATTCAGTATGATAGTTAGATTTTTCAATTGGTTTCGCATGGAAATTTGATTTGCTTTTAAAAGAATAATTTTGATGGAAAGAACATGTGCGTTGGAATGTTTTGAGTTAATCTAGTTTCATTCATATTTAGTTCAATTTCATCTTTTAAAATAAAAAATATAACTCCTAGCATATATTGTGCACATGCACTTCACAAGTACACGAACCTTGGTTGACAATTAATGAAGTAATTTAACCATTAATTAAATTGCCCAACATGTTGGCGTCATTGTCGGGGAAATTTATATAGGACTTTATTTTTTGTTTGCATATCATCTTAGATGTATTCAATCTTATAGATGCATAATTAAAGCATGATAAAAATAATCTAGAATGCATGAATAGAGAACGAGATTCTAGGGGTAGTTTGGTAAGTAGAGGTAGAGGACAAAGTTCAATACCAACATCACCACTCACCTTCACTAGACCACATAGTGCCACATCATCCAAAAACACTCACATTCCATCTATAGCAGGTAGACATAGACTTCATGAGGTGCATAGATCTGAAATCCAACCTAGGGACTTACTAACTTCTTCCACTGAAGTTGTAGTTGTAGAACCTACATCCCCTATTGAAGGAGTTATATTTCTCTCTTCAACAGGAGAACAACTCTTAGGGCCGGAGTTAGAAGTACCTAGTGAAGAAGAGAAGGAAACTTATTCTAAAATACCATTAGTAGAAGAACTAGAGAAAGAGCAAGACAATCCTATTGTTGAACCTTATATTAGTTTTGAAGAATCTACAGTGGCAGGGGAAGGGGAAGAAGAAGTACACAATGTAAGTGGTGAACTTAGGATTGGAGGTGGAAGAGGCGGAGAAGGAAATAGAGGAGGGCGAGGTGGTAGAGGACTTAGGTGAGAACCAGATCCTTATGGATTTCCTATCTTTGATGAAGATACCATAGCCACAATGAAAAATATCTTACCTTCTATTCTTCCTAATTTTCATGGCTTAAGAACTAAGGATCTAGAGACATTTCTTTTTTATTTTGAAGTATTATGTAAATCTTGTGACTATTTAGTTGATACTCAAACATTGAAATTATTTATAGATACTCTAAAAGATGGAGCTCTTAAATGGTTTATGGGTCTAGGAACACATAGTATCAGGACGTGAAGAAATGGAGAGGGTGTTCCTAGAAAAGTATAAAGATTATTGTATGCCCCATAACCTTAAGGATGAATTCTTTAAGATGATGCAAAAGGAGGATGAAAGCCTTGAAGACTTAGTGGAAAGATTTGCCTACAATATTAAAAGGGCTAGGATGCATGATTTAGATGAGGAAACATTGAAAGCTCTTTTGTTAAAAGCTATAAGAGATGATTGGATTGACCCCCTCAACTTAATGGGCAAAGGAGATGTTTCCCAACTATCATTTGGTGAAATTTGTGAGTTGTGCAAACATATTTTGAGAGGTAATGTTAGATCTGGTAAAAATCCAAGAGATCCAATCATGTCAAGAGTTAGTAAATCTGCAATTGGAACAGTGAGTAGAGCATAATTAGGTAATTTGCTTGATAACTTTAAAACATATATCCTTAAGAATCTTAGTGAACAACTAAATACTCTCAAAATACAAAACAAGAAAAAAGATGTGAATGTTGCATTATCTATCTTTTGTCCTAGGTGTAGTAAAAAGAATCCTCTCAGAGAATTTCCTCTTGATAGCATAGAAATTTGTGTCATACGTGTTGAAAATCATGATACAAAGGAAGGCCCTTCAATACATGGGCTTAAAGTTGTCTTTTAGGATGAAGTTGGATCAAGCCACACTGAATCACTTTGCTTTATTGCTAAAATTCCATTGCAATCCCAACAGTCAGGCATGACACAAGGTCTTAACACTTATCAATCATATGCACAACCACAGAATAATTCCACTGCACATATGCCTTAGCAACCTTGGCCACCCCAACCTCAAAATCCATCTTGGGCACAAGGTTGGCATAATTCTTATGGTAGAAATCCCCAATATCCCCAATTCCAATAACCTTACTCCCCTTATCCAACTCAGTACCACCATCCTCAACTAACCCAACCTCCTCAACCTCAATTCCAGACCTAACTACCAAATCAACCACTTTCATTACCATCCACTCCATTTTTTCAAAAATACAATCAACTACCTTCTGAACCACTTCCAAACCCAAATAATAAAAATCAACAACCTATGTATAATGTAGAAGGTCAAAATTTCCAAGCTTGTATGATAGCCCCATTGGTTGGTTAGTGTTGTAAGGTATATATACCTATAAAACCTTGTTATTTGTTCTCCAGTTTGGGAGTCTTTCTAGAAAAAAATTGTAGTTTTCATAGATAAGAGGGCTCAATAAGAAATTTTGAAGATGTAACCAGTACTAACTCATCTATTTATTGTGATCCAAGAATAAAATTACACATACATAAAAAGTTTTCATTCTTGTTTAAAAAAATATATTAATAAAAACAAAATTACAGTGTAATAATTTGAATCGATTTATTAATTTTATTTCCTTTCTAATTAAGTGAACATTAGGTTTTAATATTATTTTTTATTTAGTATTTATTAGTTGAAGGCTCCCTTATTTCAACATGGGGTGGAAGAGACAACGTTGACTTTTTTAAATAGAAAATTTAGATGGATGAGATTGAAGGTGGGGAGAATATGCTTCCTCTGAAAATTCCAACCATAAAATTTCGCAGAGCCAAACAATAGAACCGTAGCTAGATTGGTCATTAGTTTTGTGCTCCTTACCTAATTGAATTAACCAAAAATTCTCTCATGTGATTTCTACCGAAAGACTTCGTTTAATTCATTATGGATCACAGAAGCTTGAATACATAAAAGATATAGAAGAAAGTCATTAGCTTCAGCGGCAACTATTTCAATATCTTGGACGAAAATAGAAATAGAAATGCACAGAAATTGATCTCATTCTCATCATCGTTCCTGCATCAGGATTGATACATTTAAAGAAGACGACCGTGGAAGCCATTATTAATTCCACCTCGCAGGAGCTTCCCTGTAATTTCTTTTAAGAGTGTAATATTTGTTTCCTTCACGCATACAATCCTTCAATGTCACCATTAGAGTAGCCTCAGCTATCCACCTACTCAAATTGTTGTGTTCAATACTAGTATCCAACCTATAATTTATGGTAAATTCATGGCCATCTTCTTATAAGTATAAAAAGTTAGTGTAATGATGGGGTGCATTACAAACCAATGAAATTCAACCCTTTGACTTGGCCAGCCTATCTTGACACCATTATGATGGATTCAGTGCAATCGGTCAATGAGAATCAACTCTATAATTTATATAGACTCTTATTTGTGCATTATTATTTTTAAATTAACAAAAATGTTATTATTTTATATTTGTTTTAATAAATGTATATATAAGTTAAACCTTTATCAATTAAAATAATTTATATAAATTTAATTAAAATTTAAAATAACTATCTAAATTATAACTATTTAAATTTAATTATATTATTAATACAATTAAAAATTAAAAAAAAAAATAATAAGAATAATCTAAAATTAATAAAAAGTTTATAATTTAAAAATAAAAATAAACTACTTCAACTAAAAAAATAAAAAATAAAATGATTTTTAAGTTTTTGAGTTTATAATATTAGTTTTTAAAACTAGTTTAGAATATAAGATTTTAATAATTATAGTTATTAATACGTAATTTATATTAACTAATATTAATATTAATAGTACATTATTTATTGTTATCTTTATTAATTTATTTAAATTTAATAATATTATTTAAAACTTTATTTAAAATTTATTTAATAATTATTATAAGATTATATATGATGCAGATTTACACGTTAATAATATATTAATTTAAACATTAACACATTATAATCATGATTAATTTGGTCAAAGATAGTGAACATGAAGATCACGTTGAACCATGATAATTGATAGTCAATATGTTTAACATGCTTACAATTAAGCATAGACACAAATCTAGAGTCATCATGATTACATAGACAAAGATATTTAACTTTTGTAGTCAAACTTTATAGTCGATGTATGAATACCATGGTCAATGTTAATCAACTATATGTCTACCATACTCAATTATAGTCAACGTTATTCACTAATACTCATTCTTAGTCAAACATGGTCAACCATGTTCGATCATTGCATTGTGACAAAGATTGACTAGATATTAAAATCAACCATTGTCAACCATGGTCAACCATATTTTATAAAATCAATCGTGGTCAACCATGGTTAATGCTGGTCAAACATTATCCAACGTTGCATTGTGGCAAAGATTGTCTCAATATGAAAATCAATCATTGTCTCAATCATGGTTGAATGTCGCATTATGACAAAGATTGTCATAATATGACAGTCATGGTCAACCATGGTCAATCATGGTCTACCTTGGTCAACCATGTTCAACCTTGGTCAACCATATTTAACGTTGTTTTGTAAAATCAAACATGGTCATGCATGGTCAACCATGGTCGAACGTCGCATTATGACAAATATTATTTTGATATGAAAATCAACCATGGTTAAGCATGGTCAACCATGGTCCAATGTCGCAATGTACAAAGATGATCTCAATATGAAAATCAACCATTCTCAACCATGCTCAACCATGATTATTTTAGTGTTTATGGTCAACCTTGGGTCTAATATTATTCCCTTTGGTTCAAAATCCCTTCGAGTTTTAGTATTAATCCCATGGGTTTATAATATCAATCCCTTGGGTTTATAATATCAATCATGGTCAAACATGGTCAATCATAGCCAAGCATAGTCAACCACATTCGAAAATGATTGTCTCAATATGAAAATCAATTATGGTCAACCATGGTCCAACATCACATTATGACAAAGATTGTCTCGATATGAAAATAAATCATGGTGGAATATGTTCAACCATGGACCAATGTTGCATTGGGACAAGGATTGTCTCAATATGGAAATAATACATGGTTGTCCATGTTTATTTTAGGGTTTATATACCTTGAGTTTACAATTTTTATCCCTTGGGTTTATAATATCAATATGCTAGGTTTATTAATATAAGGGTTCCTATTCCTAAGTTTAATATTATTCCCTTAGGTTTATAATCTCTTTGGTTTTTTTGTATTAATCCCTAGGGTTTATTTATCCCTTTGGTTTATAATATTGATCCCTAGGGTTTATTATTCCCTTGGGTTTATCATATTGATCATGGTCAACCATGGTATACCATGTTTTATAAATTCAATCATGGTCAACCATCATCAACCATATTTAATAAAATCAACCATGGTGACAAATATTGACTTGATATGAAAATCAATCATCGTAAAGCATGGTCAACCATGGTCCAACATGGCATTGTGACAAGGATTATCTCAATATGAAAATCCACCATGGTCAACCATGTTTATTTTAGTGTTTATAATATTTATCTTAGCGTTTATATACCTTGGGTTTATATTTTTTATCCATCGTGTTTATTATTCCCTTGGGTTTCTAATGTCAATCCATTTGGTTTATTAATCAAAGGGTTCATATTCCTAAGGTTTAATATTATTCCCTTAGGTTTATAATCCCTTGGGTTTTTAGTATATGAATATCAACCATGGTCCAATGTCACATTGTGACAAGTATTGTCTCAACATGAAAATCAACCATGGTCAACCATGATTATTTTAGTGTTTATAATATTTATCTTAGGGTTTATATACCTCAGCTTTATAATATTAGTCCCTTGAGTTTAATATTATTCCTTTGGGTTCATATTCCCTTGGGGTTTTAGTAATAATCCCTTGTATTTATTATTTGCTTGGGTTTATAATATTAATCATGGTCAACCATGTCTAATCATAGCCGGCCATGGTCAACCATGATCGAATGTCGCATTGTGATAATGATTGTCTCAATATGAAAATCAACCATGGTCTAAAGTCGCATGGTGACAAAGATTGTCTCAATATAAAAATCAATCATGGTAAAGCATGTTCAACCATGGTCTAACATTGCATTGTGACACAAATTATCTCAATATGGAAATCCACCATGGTCAACCATGTTTATTTTAGGGTTTACAATATTTATCTTAGGGTTTATATACCTTGGGTTTATAGAATTTATCCATTGGGTTTATTATTCCCATGGGTTTGTGATATCAATCCCTTAGGTTTATTAATTTGTGGGTTCATATTTCTGAGGTTTAATATTATTCCCTTACATTTATAATCCCTTGGGTTTTCAGTAATAATCCCTAGGGATTATTATTCCCTTGGGTTTATAATATCATCATGGTCAACCACATTTTATAAACTCAATAATGGTAAACCATCATTAGCCATATTTTATAAAATCAATCATGGTAAACCATGTTTAATCATGGTCATCCATGCTCCTACATCGCATTGTGACAAGGATTGTCTCAATTGAAAATCAATCATTATCTCAATCATGGTCCAACGCCGCAATTATGACAAATATTGTTTCCATATGATAATCATGGTCAACCATGATCAACCATGGTCAATCATGGTCAACCTTGGTAAACCATGTTCAACCATGTTTTATAAAATCAAACATGGTCGTCCAAGGTCAATCATGGTCAACCATGTTCGAACCTCGCATTGTGACACAGATTGTCTTGATATGAAAATCAACCATGGTTAAGCATGGTCAACCATGGTCCAACATCACATTGTGACAAGGATTTTCTCAGTATGAAAATCAACCATGGTCAAACATGGTCAACCATGTTTATTTTAGTGCTTATAATATTTATCTTATGGTTTATATACCTTGGGTTTATAATATTAGTTGCGTGGGTTTGATGGTATTCCCTTAGGTTCATAATCTCTTGGGGTTTTAGTATTAATCTGTTGGGTTTATAATATCAATCCCTTGGGTTTATAATATCAACCATCGTCAACCACGGTTGAATGACGCATTGTGACAATGATTGTCTCAATATGAATTCAATCATGGTCAACCAAGGTCCAATGTTGCATTGTGACAAGGATTGTCTCAATATGAAAATCGACCATGATCAACCATGTTTATTTTAGTTTTTATAATGTGTATCTTAGGGTTTATTTACCTTGGGTTTATAATATTAGTCCCTTGGGTTTAATATTATTC
Source organism: Pinus taeda (assembly GCA_000404065.3). Lineage (NCBI taxonomy): Eukaryota > Viridiplantae > Streptophyta > Pinopsida > Pinales > Pinaceae > Pinus > Pinus taeda. The sequence continues at coordinate 9,246 of APFE031094217.1, read as the reverse complement.
CCTTGGGGTTTTAGTATTAAACCCTTGGATTTATTATTCCCTTGGGTTTATAATATCAATCATATTCAACCATGGCCAATCATAGCCAAACATGGTCAACCATGGTTGAATGTTTCATTGTGACAATGATTTTCTCAATATGAAAATTGACCATGGTCCAACATCGCATGGTGACAAAGATTGTCTCAATATGAAAATCAATCATGGTAAAGCATGGTTAACCATGGTCTAATGTTGCATTGTGACAAGGATTACCTCAATATGGAAATCCACCATGTTCAACCATGGTCAACCATGTTTATATCAGGGTTTATAATATTTATTTTAGGGTTTATATACCTTGGGTTTATAAATTTTATCCCTTGGGTTTATGAAATCAACCCCTTAGGTTTATTAATCTATGAGTTCATATTCGTAGGGCTTAATATTATTCCCTTAGGTTTATAATCCCTTGGGTTTTTGGTAATAATCCCTAGGATTTATTATTCCCTTGGGTTTATAATATCAATCATGGTAAACCATCGTCAACCATATTTTACAAAATCAATCACGGTTAACCATGTTTAATCATGGTTAGCCATGCTCCTAAGTCACATTGTGACAAATATTGTCTCAATATGAAAATCAATCATTGTCTCAACCATGGTCCAACATCGCACTATGGCAAAGATGGATTCCATATTATAATCATGGTCAACCATGGTCGAATGTCACATTGTGAAAAAAATTGTCTTGATATGAAAATCGACCATGGTGAAACATGGTCCACCATATTTATTTAGTGTTTAGAATATTTATCTTATGGTTTATATATCTTTTGTTTATAATATTAGTCCCTTGGGTTTAATATTATTCCCTTAGGTTCATAATCCCTTTTGATTTTAGTATTAATCTGTTAGGTCTATAATATTAGTCCCTTGGGCTTATTATTCCCTTAAGTTTATAATATCAAGAATCGTCAACCATGGTTGAATGTCGCATTGTTACAATGATTGTCTCAATATGAAAATCAACCATGGTCCAACATTGCATTGTGACAAGGTTTGCCTCAATATGAAATTCGACTGTGGTCAACTATGGTCAACCATGTTTTATAAAATCAATCATGGTCAACCATGGTTAATGAAGGTCAACCATGGCCAACGTCACATTGTGACAAAGATTGTTTCAATATGAAAATCAATCATTATCTAAACCATGGTACAACGCTACAATATTATAATTATTATCTCAATATAATATTCATCATCAACCATGCTCAAGCATGGTCAATCTTGGTCAACCATGGTCAAGTACAGGCAAACGTTGCATTTTCACAACGATTATGTTGCTATAAAAATCAACAATGGTTAAACATGATCAACCATGGTTTAAAAATTACCCATAGTTAATAATAATAGTAATTATTATTGTTACAAAGAAACAGACTTTCTTTTGACTAAGAAAGGTGTGT